>JAQFZN010000906.1:0-21149 GCA_034687075.1 Geophilus carpophagus | reverse complement strand
TAGAAGTTTAAACCAGAAGTTACACCTGTTTAATTCTTGATAAACAGGTGTAAATTACTTTTCGAACCCCCCTACTGTAAATGTCACATGATTGTACAAGTGACCATCAAAACAAGTGCATTGAAACAGAAATTTGCAAATGGCAGAATGTCAAAATTGTCACCATTTGCAATTTTTATGTGATGTAAATAGTGGAAAAGTATGTGATTGGCTGTGCTATTTGTAATTTTAGTGTGACTTTCTTTATGCTTAGTTCACACTTGGTAGAAAGAGAGCAGAAACAGAAAGTTTTCTGCTCAGTTTTCTGCTGAATATGAGGTCATTTCCTGTCTGCAGAGCAGAGAATGCATGACGAAAAAATAGAATCTATTTTACCAATCAAATCATTTTCTGCTAACATGTGTGGCAGCAAAAAGAAAAACAAACTAAAAACTGGTCAACTGCAAAAAAGGCTCAGTCTAAGTTAAATAATGAATAATTAGTGGAAATTGTAAGGGAATTTCCATTTTAAATTTTTCTATTTTTATAATTTACAACCAGTTCCGACTTGCTTTTTCGTCAAGTGGGAACTAACAGCAGAAACGTTAAATTTATCCGTCGCGTTTTTACGCCTAGTGTGAACTAAGCATTATAGTTATAAGTTATAAACCTCATTTATAACTATATCTCTAATTTTATAACAGAAAAGCGTCTGCCGCATACTCTGTATTGTGAATATTTTTATTTGCTAGTACAATTACAGTTGCAGTTGCTTGAAGCTGTTTCACTTATGAATAGTCTCTTTATTATCATAAGATTTCCATTCTTGATATCATGAAGGACTAGACTTAGGGCTTTTTCAGGGTTATTCATGCACTCTCTTTATTAGATTTAAGCTTTTGATATGCCTTACAGCAGATCAGTCTTCTTTTTTCTAGCTTATTGTGCCAAATTCTTCTCTTGGCTGGAGACTGGATTGTAGATAGGGACCGGTGGGAATCTCATTATTTTGTTTAAGCACTTCACTAATTAGATGATCGTGAAATTTTACAATCAATCGTTTCATGCTTGATTTCCTTAATGGTCTTGCACAAACTTGTAGTGTTCAGTTTTCGAGTTTTTTTTTTTTTAATTTTTTTTTCTCTTAGTATTTAAAATGGATGTTTTCTATTTTGGCCCATTCAATGTGGTTGAGAACGAGCCAAGTTATAAAGTTGTTCAGTAAACTTATGCAACTTATTTTAGCAATGGGCCAACATTTATTTAGAAGGTTAATACTACATTTTTCTCTTAGAACTAGCTTTAAATAAAAAATGCTTTGAATATTTGCAAAAACTGTGCAATATATTCAAATGATAATAAAATAATATTCGACTTGCACTAAGGTAAATAATTATTTACATTTTCTTCGGATTTCCTGTGACCCAAATAATGGCAAGCTACCGGATTGATTAATGCTGTTTATAATATTAATGTCTACAATATTTTTAAGAGTAATTATAAACATTTAGCATGTCTATAAATACTTAATATAATTGTAATATTCATAATACAATATCTTTATTTTTAATTTCAAAGTAAAAAATAATGAGACAAATTTTTTGGTATCTCAAAGCTAAGTAATAATTTTCTTCTCAGTAAATGCATATTGGGAAATTGCGAACATTTTTGTGAATTACACATGAGCAAGAATGTTCAGTTAGTTCTTGCTTAGTAATTGAGCAATTTCTAGGAAACAAGCCAATAAGGTAATAGATAAGATTTAGAAAAATTCTTAGAAATCAAAAAATAGAAAACTAAATTTTTTAAAAATCAAAAATCACATTTTTATAAAATAAATAAAATCAAAATGTAAAAAATAAGATGGAAAAAATAACTTAAGCCACTTTTTTAGATTGTTCAGTCCAATCCACTTAAACCAACTACGGATGAGCTGAAAATCCAATTTAAAATTGACTAATTTTATTGGACAGGATTATTTTTTTTTCAATAGGTATCAATCAAACGTGTATCTGTTAAACCCAGAGCTGGTTCTAGGCAAAATATTAAGAATATATTATCAAAAGAGCCTAAGTTATCACCAAATACTTAAATTAACTCTTTTGAAAACATATCAACTCCTTTCCAGGGCCCCCAATCTCAGAAAAATATTTTTCTTAATAAGATAAAGCAACAACAACTATTTATTTCATTTGCAGATGCATTATTTCACCTAAATTGGATATAAATAGGTTTCAACAGTCTTAAACATTGGCCCTTGTATTACTTTCCAATTGGCCATAAATGGTGTTTGTACACATCCTATCAGATACAAAATTGCACTTTAGATGAAATTGTCTGTTAGGAAACATCTTGTTTTGATCTGTACGAGAGATTCAAGATTTATGAGTCTAGTTCTCTCTTGATAAGGTACACGTTTTTTCTTTTCATCTTTGTTTACTACTTGTTGAAATTAATGGAGTCTGAGAAGTTTTTTTTCTTTTTGCTTCTATCAGTCGTGGCTATTATGATTTTTTCCCCTCTTCTTTGAACTGGACATGACATTGACGAATGAGAATGTGACTCACTTGTTGTAAGGAATGATGCAACCTACATTTGTTCACTGGGATTGGGGACCCCAATGATTGATGTATAGGAATTTACCAGGTGGCAGGCACCAGGCAGTCTGTGCTTGCCAGAATTACTTATCTGATAAAACTAAATAAAGTTTAAAATTCCATTTGTAACAGGTTGTTAACATTGATTCAGAGTATGCTTCTTTATCTGTTGCATCAATTTAATTTTTTTTATTTATAATGATTACTGGAATTGATATGTAATCATGTTTAACAGTTATTGCTCACTGGGGGACAGCATATGGTGTGATAAATAAGCTTAAAGTTGTGAGGTATTTTAAGAAAAAAGTTGTTATTTTGATTTAAAGTGGTTGAAATTTTGAATAGAAATTTTTATTTTGGATTTTGTTTGAAAAATAGGGGAAATAATTCATAGTGACTGTTAGAAAAGAAATGTTGGTAGATATTTTTATATTCATTAGATTATGTTGAGCTGATGACCCAATGGGGATTACCATAATTTCTGAGTGTTTAATCTAGTCTGGGTTAACACATACTTCAAAAAATGTACAAGAATCAAAGAAATTGATAAAAACATCAAAATTTCTAAATTTATTAAAATAATCAAACAATTCAACAAGAAATAAAAATCATAAAAGAAATCAATAAAAGCTTCAAGTGTCATTAAAAAACCAACAAAAACCAAAAATTATTTTTAAAAATTCAACAAAAGCATCAAAACTTCTATAACATTTAAAATCTCAAACATATCAACTAAAAAAATCAAAAAATATAGCAAGAGAGTAAAAACTCATAGTTCATGATATTTTTTGGAAATAAACATGATTATAGATACATTTCACATAAAAGTCTGCCAGTTTTGAAGGTATCTTGGCAACTATTGGGCATGTGTCAATCTCACAATAAATGGAAGGAAATAATTCCCAAGTCTAGAAATATCTTTAAACACAGGTTAAAAGTGTTTCTCTGTTTGCTGGCAATGCACTTGGAATTTCTAGTATTAAAGTAAAATGTGCTTTCAATTCCCAACTGATTTGCAAGTAGCTTTTGATTTGGTCTGTGCTAGTTTGTTGATACTTCAAAGATCACATAAAAAGCCAGACTTATGATTGAGATGGGAAGAAGGGAATCCAGGCCTAAATCCAGCTCCATTTTAATCATAACAGACAGTAATACCATCCTAGAAAACTTATTTGTTATTTGATATAAAATCAATTTATATTCAAAGGAAAAAATATATGAAAAATTTCTTTGAAAGGTGCATTTTTTAGTTGAACTTTTTTTTTAATCTTTTTTTTAATTTTTTAATAGCCCAGACAATTGTGCAACACAAATTTGTTGCCGTCTGCTAAAAATAATCTATTTTTTGGTATTTAGAGCTGTTGTGAAATGTAAAAGTGCAAATAACATCCTCTTTTACAAATTACAATAACAGCAGACTTTGCTTTTTTCATTCAATATCAATTTAAAGCTAAAACAACCTTTCTGTATTATTTATAATAAAAAAAGAAACAAGTATTTTTAGATTTTTATTAATCATTAAAAACAATTTTTTCTTTAATTTATAAATAAAACTGAAGACTACAAATTAATTATGAAATTTGAATCTATAAAGAGAGAAATTGAGCTCAGTTAAATATATCTTTCATAGAATTGTTTTTAATAGGTGGAAATTAAGTTTAATGTTTTTAATTGTACGTAATTAAATAAACATGATGCTTTTGCTTTAACAATAATTGTCACATTTGAAAGGATTATGTTATTAAAATTAATGTAAACATTTGTTAATGCAAAATAAAATGAAGCATTTTAGTTGGGATTATAATATAGATATGCACATGTAGAATTTTAGTTCCTTTTTAGATAACCTGAACCAATGTGGGGTTTATAAAATCTGGTTTAGCTCTTGTATATTCACATATTTTCAACATATTTTAAGTATGTGTCAATTATGCATTATTTATTTACTGAGTTTAAAATAACTCAAATCAAATATCTCACATATAAATAATAATGGAATTCATATGTTGTGCATGTATGGCAGGCATCTTTTAGTTCATATATATTCCTTACATATAATATATTTATTGACATTGAATCAATATAACTGAAACCAATATAGCTGACCAAGTCACATGCTTATAACCATATAAAAATTTCTTCTGTGATTCAGTTTATAGATTTCATGTGAAGTATATATCTGAGCTGGAGCTTTTTCTTAAAACCTTTTAAAACAAATTATAATGTAAATATAAATGAAAATAAACTGAAATGCACTGAAAATACATATTGATCCAATGTTTGGATTGAAATGATAATCCCTCATCATTTACAAATTAACTTTGACATTTAAGTGAAATATAATTTTAAAATGAACATAAAATTATCATTTTTCTCTGACCAAAAATACTTGAAATATTGCATTTCAGTGCACTTCTTCAGAAATTGTTGGAAAAAAACTACAATCATTGAATGCAGATAGAAGATGATGATTATAAAAGCCGCTTTCAGATAAAGGTTTCTGAGAAACATCTGCCATCTAATGCATACCTAGCTGCAATCAGTAGCTCAGTCATCTGGGACTTGCATTATAAGAATGCAATAGCAAGCCCAAGCATAAATTCTTCATGTGAAAAACCATTACAAACAATATATTGAATCTTGACATATCTCAGCAATATCCTTTGAGAAAAAGAAATTAAATAATAAAAACATTTTATTCTATTTTAAAAACCCATCAATTTTTTTCTATAAATAAAAACCATACATGTGTAGTAATTTAAATTGTCACTTTTTTTTTTACCAATTTCCTAAACATTTTTCTTTCTCTAGAAGGAAGTTAAAAATGAAAGTAAAGTTGTGTAGAAAAAGGATCAATACTTTTTCTTGTAGATCCATGTCTCTGAATGGATGAAGAGAACTTCCTGGCAACAGCAACTGATTGAATGTGGTGTTGCTATGGTAACTGTAAGGTGTCAATTGATGCTAAGTTTTGTGAGATTTTTTATTACCACACTTTAACAATAAACTCATCTATTTGCTTGTACTCATACATATCTATGCAGAGTATTGCCAGTGATAAAGAATACTTAATTTATTATATTTTGTATTATGTTGTAGTTTTAATCCATTTGGCTTGTCATGTCTCCAAAGGCCTAAGGGCTGTCTAGGGCATTTGGCAAAGAAGAGGAAAATAGATTGGGAAACATATGGGACAATGGCTGATTTTATGAGAAGCATCTTGCATTTACTGGAAAGCTAGGAAAATTAGAGAAAAGCCATTACTGGTTGCTAGTTTGGCTTCTACAACTGATACTAAATTATTGCTGTGGATTGAAAATCTCTGGAGTTGTTGAAAGCAGAGAAAAATTAGGGAAAATTGTGTTTTTCGAATTAAATTCAATGCTTGATTAAATGTAAATTAAAAAAAAGATTGGTGATTTTATAATCAACTTTCTAGGAACATGTATTTTCTATATACTGTACCAAATATTTGGGAAAAAGTAATTTCCCAAATTTGTTATTTTTTTTATGATTTTAGTATCAGCTTTACATTTTAATATATCTGCCAGATTTTACAGCAATTTTATAAAAGCAAGTCAGGTTTCTATACAAAATTTCCTACATGAAACTCAACAAGCCAAAAACATAAACCCCAACATGAAATCCATGCAACACAATAACAACCACAACATTTTTCAATTCATCTCGCACTCTTGATTGCAGGTGATAAAAATGACACATCATTTAACTGGATGCACACAATTTATCCAATAGGAGCTTGCAAACCTTATGTCTGTCCTCAACATACTTCCCTGGATGAAAATATGTTGGGAGTTGCAATAAAAAAACGAGCCTGTTTGCCTTGACTTTATCCAAACCACTTTCGTGGTTTGGATAAAGTGGTGCTCTTTGGTCTTTGAGTGTGTAGTGGTGCTATGTTTGCTTGTGCACACATACATGGCTCATTAATTTTACTTGATGCTGTCTTTATAATAAAGTGGAGATTAGTAGAAGGGCATTGTTGTTGCATTTATTTAAAAAGGCTGTTGTAAAAATAGGTTTGAGAGAAGGTGGAATGAAAAAAGGAAGAAATGAGTTTGAGTTTAGATTAATTGAAGTGAAGCACATGGGCTTGGTTAAGGTTAGTGCAATTGGCAGTTGTGAAGCTTATTATTATGTGGCTTTATTGAGTTGTTTAAAGTGCAGGTAATGTAATGGGGTTTTGTTGGATGGAATTAATAATTTTTTTTGTTATGGTGGAAATGTTAAAGGTGGATTAAAGGTAATTATATAAGTTGAGGTAAAGGAAGAGTGTGGGCTTGATGTTGTATGATGGGGAATTTTGTTGCTTTGAGAATATGATGTATTTTCTTGGTTGGAAGATTTTTATAAATAGTGGTATAATATGTGTAATGTGTAATGGAGTATTTGTTATGTAAATAAAAATACAAAAATGTAAGTAACGAATAAAATTGAGGTAAAATTGTGTGAATTAAGTGGAAAATACATGTGAAATTTAAAATACCTGGAAAAGCTATGCAAAATATGCAAAAAGTATGCACAATGGATTAAACAGAATATAAAAAGTACACAAACTGCAAAAGCTGCATAAAAAATAGATAAATATGTGCAAAAATATTTCTAAAATACAAACTTATTTACAAAATGCAAAATTTGTGAAAATTATTTACAAAGTGAAAAGAGTGTGCAAAAATATTTACAACGTGCAAAACTATACAAAATTTGAAATATACAGAAAAGCAACTTCTAAGCACAATAAAAATTTTATTTTATTTTCTAAATAATTCAAAATTTTTGCAAAATTGTAAACAATTCTTCATTTTTATTTTAAAAATAACATTTTCTTATAATAGAAAAGTACATATTAAATTACATGCAAATATTAAATAAGTAATAATTCCTAAATCATAGATACAGAAGCACTTCCATTTACAAAATCTATTTTCATATTAAAAAAAAGATGACTCATAAAACTATTAGAATTTCATCAACATGAATTACAAAGTTAAAAAATATCAATACACGCACAATGTGAACTTATTTTTTTAATACTCTTCTATTTTAAATCTTTCAAGTGAAATAACATGTTTAAACAGGATTTTCTTAGACACAGGATGTGTTCCATCCCACTTTTGCCTGACATCAGCAAATATCACTATGTGAAATGGAAGTTCAAGGGCAGTTTACTGTCTCCATTTTCCTAGAAATGTGCAATCATATTTTAAATTTTAAAAAATGTAATAAGTAATGAAAACTTATCATTAAATGTATTATTTATTTATTCTAATACCAAGAAATTATTTTTAAAAAGAAAATGCAAATACAGACAAATCAATATTTCTTATTTTTAATTTTAATTTATTTTTAAATTTAAAAATTAAAAAAAAATGACATTGGACATTATTTAAAAAAGAAAATAATATTGATGGCAACATATTTTCCTTTTGTGAATAACAACAACTTGCTTTGGATGATAATTGGTTTCATTTCATGGGAAATGAAGGTCATCATCCAATGCAACAGCCAGGGGTTTAGAAATTGCAACTTTGTACAGCATGAAAAGAGATATTGATCTGAGCAATACATAAAAACTCAACCCATGTGATTTTTTTTCCTCTCTTCTTTTAGAGGAAGTTATTAATTGAATTTTTATTGTGCAATTAACCATTGTACAACACATGAAAATTGAATGATTAAAAGATGTGCAATCTACTATGGAACATAGATTAAATTAAAGCTCTACTCATTATGGAATTTATTTATTTTCTATTTTATTTATTTATTTATCTATGTATTTGTATTTTAATAGAACCACGATTATCTGATAATCGGTTATCCGACAATCAGATTAACAGACACCGTTTCAGAATGTAATTTTCTATTTCATTTAATTTCATTTAATGAATTAACTCTCAGACTACCAATATACGTGACTGGAGTCACACGCTCTAGTTGTAAATACAATTTTATTTAATTATAAAAATGTAAAATTTTCTGTGGTTGTTCAGAATTGCTTTTACATATTTTACATAATTTATTTAAAATAAAGAAGTTATTCTAAAAGAAAATTTCTGCCCATTAAATTTCCAGCATAATGGGTTTGTTGTTTTCCCTGTAAATTTTACTCTAGTTGGAGCCTCGTAATTAACAATGCCATCTAAACTTTTATGTAAAATTAACGAATATATACTTTGAATTATCCCATACATCTCTTGATTATGTTGGATCATCTAGGTTATACATTGTATTTGTATTATTTATGTGTATTTTAGTTGAAATTGAAATAGTTTAAGGGGAAAATGAATTGTTTTGTATTATTTATATGATAATAATGCTCAAGTATGTAATCAGGAATCCATTATATGCTCTTTTGCGAGACTGAGCCAAAATGTTGCTCATTTTTGTCTGCAAGATCAATACCTAGCATTTGGCTTGTCACTTACTTTTCTGCTTGTTTATTAGGTTGTTGATTGTAAAAGTGGTGTTGAACAAAAGTTTTTTTTAGTGATAAATAAGTCACTTTTTTGTTACTCTTTTTATTGCTTTTTAGGATTTATGGAGTTTAATGAATTAGAAGTTATTATGGAGGATGTTATTAATTAATTTGTTTTAATTTAGACAATTATTTCAATTGGAAATGATTCTTTAAGTATTTTGCAATAATTCGAAATGGAATAATCAACTTATCAATAAATGACATAATTGTCGTTTATTTCTGATTATTTACTTCTATTTCAGCTGCCATTTGCAATTTGCTTTATTTAATCGACTGTATCAACACGAGTGCAATGTTTCTTTGACTAAAATAATTAAATGGCTATTTATTATTGAAATCATCTCTTCTTGATCTTCAAATTTCACTATTGTGAATGCAACTGCTTACTGAATGAACTGTGCAGTTGATTCATCTGAAACACAATTCATTCAGGTGCTATGCGATTGGCAAATCTCCAATAGGTCTTTGAAATGGGATTTGCGAGATTACCAACATGTGTTGTATGCTTTGAAAACAATCTTATCTCTTTTCCTTGTGTTCACACATTACGAGATTCTAATAAATTGACTACTATGTAATGTAATAATAAAATGTTTTTATTTATCATATTTATTATTCTAATTATTATTATATATTTTCAGGATGGAATGAACCTCGATCTATTCCAGTATTTCCATGGCACTCTTTGGTTCCTTTTTTGACCAATAACAGTTCTGCATCTCCAAGTAGTGCCCCACCTTCGTTGACAGCCGAGCCTATTTCCTTGAATGATCCGATAGCCAATGATTCTGCTGGACAGGATCAAAGTATGATTATTAGTTTAAAATACAGTAATTCTTCCAAATGTGGTTGGAAAATATAAATTGTTGCTTAAAATGGCCTTTAAATTAATTTTATCGATATTTATATTGAATTTTGAATATTTTTCTTTAGTTCTTGTTGACCAAGATGATGGTGATGATGATGTGTTTGTATCGAACACTGATTCAGAAGACATTATAACATCTGCTAAAAGGAGATCACAGTCACTTAGCGCTTTACCTGCCAAAGAAGAACCTAAAAGTCCAAGAAAGGTGAAATTAATTAATTGATTAAATAGTGTATTTAAAATTATACAATATAAAATTTAAATTTTTTAGGTGAAAGACAAAGATCACATACGGCGACCCATGAATGCATTCATGATATTTAGTAAAAGGCATCGAGCTTTGGTCCATCAACGACACCCAAATCAAGACAATCGAACTGTAAGCAAAATTCTGGGAGAATGGTGGTACGCATTAAAACCACAAGAGAAGAAAAAGTATCATGATTTGGCCTTTCAAGTGAGTGAAATATAATATTTTTTGAAAAATGTACATAGCTTATTTATTAATTTGTATTTATTGATGAATTTAGGTTAAGGAAGCTCATTTTAAGGCACATCCTGATTGGAAATGGTGTAGTAGGGACAGAAAGAAGTCATCAACTAGTAGTTCTCAAACTAAAGACAATCGACAAAGGTTTAGTTCCACTGATGAAAACTATCTAGTTCCACAATTGAATGCGGGACCAGTACGGAATTTAGCCCAAGGAAATCAAGCAGTATCTAATTTGTCAAAAAATCAAATAACACAAGAAGTTACTGAGGTCAGTATTATGAGTAACAAATAGTTTTAGGATGTTTCAGTTATATTAAATAATTGGGATTGAAACTTCTAATAAAAATCAAACATATTATTCATATGAACAAATATAAGCACCATCTAGCGAGCTTTTAGTGACAGCACTAGTGTCAGTCTAGTGGTTCTGTATACAATAATTAGGAAATATTAAAAAATATGAATAAAATAAATAAATAAATGAAAAAGTAATTAAAAAATGTGAAAATACTAATAAATTTTTTCATTTTTTTAATTACTTTTTCATTTATTTATTTATTTTTATTTATATTTTTTAATATTTTCCATCTTGTGAACCAGTTATTTTGCAAAATGAATGAAATTGGCTTTTGACTTTGAACTGCTCTGTGAAATCTTACTTTCATCAATTTAGCCACAATTTAACTAATTCAAAGATCTCAAGATCACAACAATAAAATGTTGTCAAAACAAGATAGTGGCAGATGAAATCAGATTTTGTGGTCAGAAAGCAACTCCAACGTCGCTACTGTGAAATGGCTTTCCTAAAAGCATCTAAATCCTGTCTTAGAAAGCAAGAAAATCATTGAAATCCGTGAAATTGAATGCGCCTATTGTCTACAATTCTAATTTATTTAAATTAAGAAATATTTGCTTAATTAATTTATAATTATCACATAATATTTTTGTTTTGTTTATTACATAGGCCAAAGATGCTGTTGAACAAACTGCTCCAACTCACCATTTGCCTCAAATAGTTGTTGATAACAAGTCCACACCTTCATCACTTAATCAACACAGTGTGATCACTCACAATGACACGAAAACAGTAAGCAAAATTACAACACAAGAGAGAAAAGGCGCTGTGTCTGATGAAACAAGCGATGACGAAGAACATATGATAATTTGCGAAGAAGAAAATGACGCAAACCCTGCTACACAACTTGACGTAGCTATCGATTTAAAATGCAAAGAGAAAGTATCTGATAGTGATACTGATAGTATGTCAGAAGAGGAGCCATTAATTGAAAACAAGGCATTTCCACAGCAACGTTTCTCTCCCGTGATGAAGCCATCACTTGCTTCTAATGTTACATACAGACCAAAACCGATCAAGGCAAAACCGAGTCCAGGAAGTAGGTCAGAGTCTAGTTTTCAATTTCCAGGATCTAATTTTCAACCAACTGGATCTGTGTTTCAAGGTGTACTACAATCACCAAAAATGAGAATTGATTCGGTCAATAATTTAACCAAAAAAGGTCAAGAGTACCAAAAAAGCGTTATTTCAAGTTCGAAAAATTTTTCTGTTCGAAATAATGAAAAACAAGCACAGTTGATTATAAACAACCATCTTGTTTCCCAATCATCAGTTGAAACTAATAATCAAGTTCAGATAATTCAGAGCGTACCATTTGTAATACCGGAAAAACAAAACGTAATAATCGATAACCGGTCGGTTAATCAGAATGATAACAACAGATTGAATAAAGGAGACAAAGTTAGTGGATCATTTCTAATAGTACCATCCCAAATGACTGTTTGTGGTAATCTAGCAACAACATCAACACCAACATCAATAACACAATGTGTAAACCCTACCTTTACCACAACTTTTCGAAGTATCACAACACCAATACCAATAGCATCGAGACAAGGCAGCATTGTGGAAGGAACAAGAATAATAGATTCAAATAATGTAAAAAATATTAATGTACCAATATCAGGAGTACCACTTGCCAAGAGTCCAATTGGTACCATTATTGTGCCTAATTCCACAGCATATAGTATGGCAATTATAACCCCCCCAACAGTGGTATCAAGCAATGGCGTCAAGTCAAAAGCGGTAAACATGGATGAAACATCGTTCAAACTCGCACCCAATC
Organism: Geophilus carpophagus; assembly: GCA_034687075.1. NCBI lineage: Eukaryota > Metazoa > Arthropoda > Chilopoda > Geophilomorpha > Geophilidae > Geophilus > Geophilus carpophagus. The sequence continues at coordinate 8,572 of JAQFZN010000906.1, read as the reverse complement.
ATGCAACATTATTGACAAATGTGGTTCTAAAATCACAAAGATCTTCTCCAATAGCGTCGAATTCTGTCGTTACTTCTACTTCGCTTCCTATCAATGTAGGACCACAGGTGATTGGACGAACGCCAGCGCCATTTCAGTATTTTCTTTCACCGTTAACGCAGCAATCAAACATAGAAAGTCGTATTGTACCTAATAATAACATTCATCTAACTATAACGGGACAATGTGCAACGTCTGAAAATGGACATGAAAATAAAATCCATTATTCGGCATTACCAGCGAATAAAATAATGAAAAATAACGAGAATCAGTCGATGCAAGGCGTGATTGTCAATAAATCGCAAGGTGTATCAGTTATAACACAACAAGTGGTCACTTTAACACCGACACAAATCCATCTTGCCACGCCACAGGGACCATCACTTCTTACTTTGGCAACACCAACAACATCTCAAAATTCAACGGTTTTATTATCATCGAATACGAGATACACTTCTGCGAGTCAAATGTCTTCATCACCACAAACGATAAAAATGAGACCGCAGAACGAACAGTTGATTGACAAATCAGTTGTGAGTAATGTTAGTAAATTAAGTTCATCGGTAGAAAATTTAACTCCAGTGCCCAGTCCCATTTATCCAGACAAGGATGAAGGAAATGGTGATGAATGTTGGTGGAGATCTCCAGGAGAGAAATGTGAAACTGAAATGAGTCCAATTGAAGTGGAGAGTAAAGATAAAGATGTTGAAATGGAAGAAAGTAAGGGTAGGGAAGCCAAGCCACAGAGATCATGCAAAGGGAAGAGATATAAAGAAATTGTAGCTGAAGGTCTGATTATTGGCAAAAGAGATAGGAAATTCAGCAAAAGTAATGGAGGGAATGAAGATTCAGAAGCAAGTCCACCTTTGTTGGAAAATAATGCTAAGAATGCCACTTCTGAGCAACAGCATTTCATTCTCGCCCCAACTCCGGCCCAGCTGGGCAGAGCTCCTGGCCAGCTAAACCAGAGAAGAACGTCCAATGGTAATTATCTATATCTAACTCCCAATTAAACAAGGATAAGTTAATCAGGTTGCAGATAAACAGGGTTGTCAGGCATCCAGATAATTTAACCCAAACAGGGACTAATGTAAAGTATACTTAATCTTTATTGCAATATTGGGGCCAGATTCAATAAACCAGTGGTATTCAAGCTGGGTTCCACGAAAAAATTTTAATCCATTTAAATTTTCATAAATTTTGAAATTTTAATTTGAGAAATTATTAAAAATTAAAATATTTTAAATTACATTTCTAAGAAATAAATCATTTATCTAGTTTTTTGATGTCATAAATAAAAGTAACTGCTACTTTAAAGTAATGATTGCATACTTAATTTTAAAAAAGTTAACATCCTAACCACCAAGCCATTAATTTTTGTTTGAACTAATTATTATTTTATGTTTATATTAATATATATCATTAATGAAATTAAATTTTTAACATAGGTTTCCATAGATAATTTTATCTTGAAAAAGGGTTCTGTGGGATGCCGAAGTTTGAAAACCACTGCACTAAACGATTGTTAGATGTTAACGCTTGGTTTTGCTCGTTAATTTATGATTAAAACCAATCATTATTTACAAGCGCGTTCACTGAGAATTTTTTCTATGCTATTTTGGCGTTGTTCACTAATAATTGTTTAGTGAATCTGGCCCCTGGCTGCCATTTTGCAAACCTGTTATTCAAAATTTTGAATGGGAACATGAGTAATGTCATTGGCAAATAGCACAATCACATAACTTTGAATTTCCAATGATGTTTGAGCAGTATTATCTAAAGAGAGTTAAATGAAACTGAAAAAAATAGAATACTTTGATTTTATCTAAAACTTGTTACTTAATTGATACAAGACAAGGTTTAATTGAATGCTCAATCTGTTATAGAATCGAGCTGTTGATAAAATCAAATTTTGTTCAGATGCAAACAGAATTTTAAGCAAAGTATAAGTGCATTTTTTTGTTTTGCAACAAACATCTGTTTAAAGTAATTAACTTAAGCTGAACAATGCATAAGATACAGCTGTTTTTAAGTGATAGATAATCAACTTGAATTTGTGCATTCAATAAACAAAAGTTAACATTTTATTTCAACTTTTCTAGGAGCAAGCTCAGACTTGCAATCCCCTACAGCTGAATTTTCTCCTTGTATACCAGCATCGTTGCCAGCATCTACCTTGAAAATTGTTCCACCTACCCCAACAAGTGGAAAGGAAATCTTGCCAAGTCCCAAAAAACCAATATTGAAGAAAACTGTTGAAGATGGAATGGAGAGGTACAAGTAATTACAGATAAAAATGTGATCACAAATGAGCTAGTAATTATGAAATTTGCTAAGTCAAAAAATCTAGAAAAATTGAATTTTTTAATGGCTCAAATCAGGCCTGCATTTACTAAGACTGACCCTGATGACTTAAGCTACTTCTTATAATCACCAGCACAAAATATGACCACTATAAACATACTGAATATCATTAAAATAAATATTGATTTTAATTTTCTTTTTCAGAGTACTAGAAGGAGTGAACTTTCAAGCACGATTTGCTGCACTTCCAGAATTTAAACCGGAAGAGATACAATCTCCTAGTGCTTTATCTTTACCCAACAGCCCACATTCATTTGTCCAGAGTTACAGGAAGAAAAGAAAAATTGTTTGTAAGGAAATAATAAACATTTTTAATAGACATTGTGCAGACATTTATAATGATTTTCTTTGATTAAGAATGATTGCAATTAATGAATTTATCATACAAAGCTTTGTAAAAAAAGAATTTGTTTTGTTACTCACGTTAACGAATGTTTCAATGCATGCTCTGTTTGTTCAAGCAATGTGAATTCTGAACACATACGAAAATACATAATGGGAATATGTAAAATTTGGTGTAAGCAAACATGTTGATGTTTGGTTTACACCACTATTCCAATAATATTTTGTAAATTACTTGAAACACATTAGGAATGTTTGCAGTGTTTAATAACTAACTCGTTTTAATGGATTTAATTGCTTTTATTGCAGCACAAGATGAAACCGAAGGTGAAAGCAGTACTGGATCTAAATCGAGGCGGTATTCGAGTAGTTCCGATGCAGGAACTCCAAAAACTCCCAAAAGTGGGAAATTTGAGGGCACCCAATTTTTTGGGCCCGATTTTAATTTAGAAGCAGTTGGTAGGTTGAAAGAAATTGTAAAATAAAACAAAATTATGCTTTAATATGCTATTATTGTGGCAGAATATTCAGATAGCGATGTTAATTCACCTCGAACACCGCGAGATGGAGAAAAAGGTAGTGGATATTCTTCACTGAGACGAATTCTAGACCAAAGAAGACAACTTGTTATGCAATTATTCCAAGAGAATGGATTGTTTCCAACAGGTATTTAATTGCTACACGTTCAGTTTGTTAATTTTGCACTTGCAAATCTTTAACGAATTTAAACAAATGAGTTTTTACCACTTCCGGTTTGAAAATGTGTTGCTAATGACATGCTAATGATATGTTAGTAACATTTAAAAAATTGTTATTTTTTTAAATTCCAGTTAAGAGAATTAAGGCTAATGACTAATTCTAAATTGATGCTTACAGGCAAATTAACAACTGTTTATCAAGGACAGCTGCATTTCAAGGAAATGTATTTAATTAACAGTTTAATGTCATTCGGTGAAAAGTGATTTACAATTTTAAATTTTAATTGAAGCTTCATCCTGTCATTAAGACTACTTACCCTAACCCGATAAAAAAAAATCATAGATTTAATTCTCTACTCAGGTGTGTTAAATGGATTTTTCATTTAAATATGAAAATATTTGAAAACTGTTAAGAAATATTTTTTAATTTATTAGTATTAATTTTTTAATTCTTTAAGATCTTGGTAAAATGAGAAATTTCTATTCATTCCTTCTTATTTTTTGATCAATTTACAGCGCAAGCAACAAGTGCATTCCAAAGTAAGCATTCAGATATCTTCAACAATAAATTATGTCTTCAATTAAAAATCAGAGAAGTCCGACAAAAATTAATGGCACAGAATGCAGCTGCTGCATCCACAAATCCAAGTGAAAGCAGCAACAACAACAACTCGCATGCAAATGCAAACATATGTAAGTTAGTAAAATGCTATATTACTGTAATTATAAGTTGCAGAATTTATTTTAAATACACCAATACCTTACTATATGACAGAGATATGCTCCTAGAAAGTTGTCCGTAAAGCGAAATAGTGTACAAGCTGTATAAAAGAGTGATCACATAGCAAGGTATTTGTGTACCACCAAATTTCAGGGTTGGCTAGATTTCTGCTAGACAATATATCTTTATGACATTTTATTGTTACATGTTTATTGGTTGTGACAATAATATCTAGCCTATGGTTTTAGCAATAACACTACAGAGTTTGTGGCAGGCACTTTTCCAAAAATCACATTATACTGTAAATGTCATGTGATTATACACATGACCATCAAAATAAGTGGGTTGAAACAGAAAATTGCAAATGTCAAAACTGTTGCAAAGTCAAAACTGTATGATGTAAATAATGGAACAGTCTGTGATTGGCTGCACTATTTATAATTTTAGCTTAGTTTCCTTATAGTTATAAGGGAAAATTGCCTGCTGCAAACTCTATAATGAATCATACTGCTTAGAGCAGTGGCGGAACTTCAAAATTAGGCCCCCCTTGTAAAAGAAATATGGGCCTCCAATAATTTTTTTTATTTAACAACAAAAAAAAGCTCCACAGATATTGATGCGGAATATCTATTTTGAATTTTTTTTTTGAATTTTTTTAATGTTTTAATTTTATTTTGAATTTTTTTTTGAATTTTTTGAATTTCTGAATTTTATTTTGAATTTTCGGGGATTTTTAAAATTTTTTTAATATCTTAATTTTATTTTGAATTTTTTTGGAACTATTTTTTTTTTTATTATTTGAGCCCCCTATAACTGGTGCCCCCACCCCACAATGATGGGTCTCGCGTCCAGTAGTTCCGCCACTGGCTTAGGGTAAATTAGCAATAGCAGTACTGCTACTAATTTTTGGTAGTTGAGCCAACCCTGTTTAATTCTGATCTAGATTTGAGTGAGGTTTTTATTCTGGTTTAGTATTTACTTGGGCTGAGGAATAATTTGAATTATAAATATTTAATAAATTTTCATCTTTTTAGTAACACAATCTGCTGCTTCAAAGATCAATGAAAGAATTGTGAGTAACTCAACAGATAACGATAGGAAATCGTCAACATTAACATTTGATAGCAACATACCCACAACAACATGAAGGAAGTAATTGACAAAATATATTTTGTATCAAGTCTGGAAATTCCAACAAGTAGAATCTGTCTTCTTTTAATTTATCTTTAATTCTTCCATATTTAATTTTTCTCAGGATTTTTCTTTTGTGATTTATTTAATTTAAAATTGTTTTAAATTTTTATTAATCCTTTAAGTCTACGCATATTCTCATTGTTTGTTAATTTTTTAATTCATTATCAGATAAATAATTTGATTTCAAGCTACAGTCAAATGTAAATAGAATTTTAAATAAGATAATGGTAAAGGTGTTGTGATTTTAGACATTGCGGGAGACGATTTACATTATTTTAATTTTGTATGCTTTAACAATCATTATGGCAAAAATGAGCCTGATATCAAACTTAATTATAAACTGTTTTGGGGTCCCACACTAAATTTTTTTGTAATTATTCATTAATTTTTACAGAAGAAAGAAATAAAAAAAAGGAAAATATCAAACATCAAAAAAGACAATAGGTGCATTCAAAATACTTTCCGAAATCAACTTTTTTAATTCCTTTCTACAATTTAACAGAACTAATTCTAAGAACCTTAGATCACAATAAAATGGTGTGCAAAATACCACTCTGACAGGGGCGGATCTACGTAGGAGCTAATAGGACTTAAGCCCTGGGCCTCTAAGTGTCTAACAATGAGCACTTATCGTATAGTAAAAAATAGTTAATATTAATAATATAGTAATAATGATAATTTGTAGTGTTTTAAACTCCAACTTAAAGATTCTTAATCTAACAAAAAATGGGGCCCCATTGGACTTTAATAAGCCCTAGACCAGTGATTCTCAACAAATTTTGCCGTGGCACCTTAGTGTGCTGCAAGATTCTTAAAGTGTGCTGCCACTGCGAATACCCATACATAAGTAAAGTATTTATATATACATATATATACATATATATGCAGAAATCTGGATCCAAAAGGTGATTTTTTATTTTTAGTGTGCCACCAAGTCTTTAAATTGTTAAAAATGTGCCCTGACAAGAAAAAGGTTGAGAATCACTGCCCTACACCCTGACAAACCTAGATCTGTCCCTGCACTCTGATGTTAGAACAAGATGGCAGCAAGTGAAATCAAGAGTCATGGTTGGAAATCTATACCATGAAATCGGCTTAACCAATATCCAATTTGCAAAAATGACGTAATTGCATCTACAACCTGTCTTGAAAGCCAGGAAAGCATTTTGATATTGAACCCACATAATACAAAATCCGAAAAACCATGCCCCAGGCTCATGCTAAGGTATCAATCCTGAAATATCAATATATGAATTAGGTATTTGGGGAAAATTGCTCTAATAAAATCACTAAATTTTCAAATAAATTTTACACAGAAAATTGCACAGGCCTCAATGTAACCTGACTTAATGAATTTTTTAGTCAGTTAATTTTATACCTCCCCAATTTTTAGGAACAAAAATATTTAATATTCTATTTAAATTTGCGTTACTTCCCTTTACCATTTTCTGGTACTGTAGATTCTGTGATTGGATGAAAAGGTCATTTTGTATATGTATATAGTAATAGTATTGTTACAATAACACACAAAAAGGTGTATTTTTTAGATCATGTCTGGTAGTTGGCTACTATTTTTTAAAAAATAAAAATAAAAAAATGAACAATTTTAGAAAAATCATGACTATTTGACACCACTGTAATTTGGGTCATTTTTATCAAGTGCCACACAATTGTCAGTTAAATATCTACTTAAAACTACCCTCCATTTTATTCTATTTTCTTTTGTTTTATTTTCTGGGGACAAAATTTAATAATTGTAAATGGGCATTGTCAACTTTGAAGTAGAATTTTATGTCCATGTAATTAAATAAATGAAAAAGGTAGTTTGTCTAATGTACAATAGAATTAATGTTGTATAATTTTCGCAGTTGCAAAAGTTACCAATTGCAAATTTTCTGATTTGTATATTTTTTTCTTATATTTTCAATTGGCAAAATGTTAACTGCATGTAGGGAGTAATAAGAAAATAAAGTTATTTCACAGTTGCTTTTGTTATCTTAATCACAAATTTGACACTAGATTTACTATTCAAATGGAAATTCCAATCAGCAGCAACTTCTATACTAGTGATTTTCAACTGATAATCCATCTGTAGAAAATTCCTTCCGGTGTGCGTTTGGAGCATGTAGCAGAGAGGAGCATGACAGCACTGCCTACGATGACAGTAAGGAATATAATATAAAATTTAAAAACTAATACACAAAAATACTATATAAATAATGGTTTTTTATTTCTGCCTTAATAAGCTTAGTCTAAAAAATATTTCTCTTATTTTCACAGGTCTGCATGTGTAAAAAGGCTGAAAACCACTGCTAGGCTATTGGTTTTAAACCTTTTTAATTTTTGTAATGATTTTTTTCACAGATTTCACTATTTATGGAGGGAACTGGTGGGATTTTACAAATTAGAGCTAAAGTTTTTGCACTGTGTTTTGCATGTCACTTTGGTTGTAACTAATCTAATGATTCAAAAGGTACTCTAGCTAACAGTCCTAGATCTGGCTCAAGGTGCAATCGAAATGTGCCCAGGAACAGAGCACTAAATTATTATGCTTAATTTTGTGCTTGCCCTTTAATCAGTTAAATTTAATGGAAAAGAGAAACTAGATAGGTTGCCAATTGTCAATAGTCATGTGGGATTTGTCACTTATTGTCACTAGAGGCACTGACTGTTAGCAGGCCCAGAATTTGTGTGAATGTGTGCAAGGATGCCATGCGATTAAAATTATTTTTTAATCTTATTGTTTTAATTATTTAATTAGCTCTGAAAATTAAAAAAATAATATAAAATAAAAAACTTTCCAGTATCATAATAAGCAGGAATCAATTTAAATCATTAATTTAATCATTAATCTAATCATTAATCATCCGAATCTGATAAATATCTCGTGTTCCTATCATTTCTCTTACTATAACACACTTGTCGAGTCAAAGTACTGAGCATTTTGTGCTCTTATAACATCACTGTTATTATTATTATCATTTGCTAAACACAATAAATATTTTTCATGAGCCTCTTTGATGCTACAACCCATGTTGTTATTACATCAATTCCACTATATGTAAAAACTTAAGATACATAAAAATTGTTACAATTAAAATTGTAAATTTTTCTCATAAAAATAAGCATGTTGCCTGTAATACCTTGTTCACACCGGCGGATTAGATCTGCATGGATCTCATCCGCGATGATCTCATCCAAAAGGATTTCATAT
>JAQFZN010000905.1:0-21150 GCA_034687075.1 Geophilus carpophagus | reverse complement strand
TAGACAAAAAAATCCCATCCAAACTGTGTAAAAACAAGACCTTTTCAAAAACTTGAACAGACAAATGGAAGAAAATGCCATTCAGAGAGTTGCAAAAGCTAGTAAAGTGTGCCAAACCACTTAAAAGCAGTTATGGATACTAATGGAGGACACATTATTAGTAAGAAAAGAACCATTTTGGTTATCAATATAAATATATTGTTTCAAACTGTTACTGTCCTTTGAAAAATATGTGTAATAAATTTACTGCATAATATATAGCAGGGGCAGCCAGACTTTATCCCGACAAGAGTCGAAAATCTTAAACTCAGAATTTTGAGAGCCACAATTAACCTTTGCAATACTATGATGTCTTTTTTGACACAGACACCTTAATTCTTGAAAAAATGATACAAAAAAGTAACAGATTGTATTCAACTTTTCTGAGTTCCTACAAAATGTATTTATAATTCATTCTGAAAAAAAAAATTAATAATTTCTTAATAACATTAAATAACATTAATCAAAGATTCAATGTTCTAAATTTTAAGTATTTTTTGGCCAAAAAGGCTTTACAGCAGGGCATCACTAAAAGATTAAAAGGAGTTAAAAAAGATTAAAGAGGGGAGATTTTAGTTCAACACCACACATTAGCATTGCACCCAGTAACTGAGCAATAGGCACACATTAGATCTAAAGTTCTGTATATACACATGAAATAGTAGTTAATAATAAAATGATGCATGTGTTCCTTATAGTTTATTCAGCAAAATCTTTGTGATGGTAAAACATTGTTGGTAACTTCAAAATAATGATTAAAGCAAAGAAGATTGACACATGTGCTTCTCTATGCAGGTAACATGACTTTCTGAGCATGCTCAGTGCTTGTATCCAATTTGATTCAAGATGGTATAGGGAAGGTAGATAATCTATCGGTGTTGCAAAGATTAAACAAATGTTTTAATTATGTAATATTTAAATTTAAAAAACACATTCATATACATTAAAAATACTTATAGAATTGTTGAAAATCTGTTTTAAAACTGTTTGAAAATCTGAAAAAAAAAATTTTTGGCCTTGGCTAGAGCCGTATTGGAGACATAGGAGAGCCGCATGCACCTCGCAAGCCGCAGTTAGGCCATGTATGATATATAGAACAAAAATTTAATTGTAGGTCAATTTTAGTACGAGGAAACTGAAAATCCAAGTAGATTTTAGAAATTCCTATTAGTTTTTAAAATTATCTCAATACACAACCCAAGCATTGCTTTATGTATTCACAGAGAAAAATAAAAAACTGTTAATTAAAATTTCATAGAAAATTATGAGAAATACATTTTTTTCTATAGAATAACAGGAAAATGCTAGCACCATCTAGTGCATCAATCAGGTATTATAATCCAGTAAAAAAGAAGAGATTACTACAATAAAACTAATTTATTTGCAGCTGCAAAAAGCTAGATGGGTCAATTCTTTGCTATTAAATTTTAATTTAAAGAAATGGGTAAATTTTCCCTTCCACTTCACTGGGCCCCATATTTGACAACTGCATCCAATCCTTTAAAGCGTGGATCTTATCCCTTATCAATATAAAAACCCAACAATATTCTCACCAAATTAATGTTTTAAAAAAAAATCAAGAAAATCCAAACAAAAAATTATTTTGATTTTCATGAAATAATTTTTTTCAAAATGTAGGTGTATTTTATTTGAACAGATCAAACCTCCAAATGTAGTACAAATCAGTGCTTCTATCCAAAGTTTTTATAATTATCCAGTTAGCACAACCAATAATATTAAATATTGCAGACAAGAACAAATCGTAGCTCTTTAGAATCTTCAATGTGGCTCCAAACCATCAACAATCAATAAAATTTAATATATCTTTATCATAAAAAACAAAGTCAGTACATTAAATCTCAAAACACTTGATGATACTATTTTTATTCTTTTTTGGCTAATTCATGTGTTATTGAAGGCCTTTTTGATCTTCACCTTAAGCTCATCATTATTTGATGATAATTTGAAGAAAATTAAAAAAGTAATTTAGAATAAATAACAGGAATTAGCCAAAAAAGAATAAATAACAAAAAAATAAACACTTGAGAAAACAAAAATATCTTGGTGACACCATCCTGAAATTTTTATACATGCCTCATAGTGATAGTTTGACCAACGCTGGAATGTTGTATTCAGTTACAGTGGTAATGCAGCATACATGTTGTTCCTAAACATTGGCCCATCGCCCCTTTATTGCTCTACCTTTACATGCATTTGTCATTAACTCTCATTACTCACAGTAAAATAACTTAGAGAAATGAAAATTCATATTTTACGTGTCACAACAATAATTGAAATTGGTATTTATTTGGACAGTGTAGAAAGAATCAAACCCGTAATTTTTCAACATGTTACTGCAGGATTCATATGGACATCTCTGATGTTTCAGCAGGGTATCTGGTTATTCCTGTACTTTAGTCAAAAAAATCAAACATTATTATGAACCTGTAATCCATCGACCATTAAAAAAAACTTGCGAGTTCACAAGGTTGCCGTGATAATATATAAAAAACTGTCGAAACTAAAGTTAAAACTACAAATTTAAAACTTGAAATTGAAAATAATACCCTAAAACTTTGCTACTAGCTACTTTTTTTAGCTTTCTGTAAAGCTATTATTATATTTAGTATAACGTTTTAGCAAAAATATCACCAAATTTTTTTAATTAACATTTACATGATTGAATACATGACTAGACGCTGCTCTGAAAAGAACATTTAAATATGGTGATGTCAAAAAATGCTTTAAAAAATTAAAAATTGATTTAGGAGCACTCGTTAAGCAGCACCCTAAAACTAACTGCCTCTATAGTACACCATCTAATGCACTATTAGCAAGTCTGTCCCATTGTCAATAATATTTACCAATAAGTAAATTGTTTATCTATATCCTGCAGATTGTAATCGTAACAAGCAGACCTGTAGTGACAAAACTATTTAAAATTGTCTTAAATATGAAGCACCCAATTTGGCCATCATATAAAGTGATCTGGAGTGCATTTTTGTGATCTTCCTTTAATAATTGTGTACTCTTTTAGTCTATATGCAATTTGTATACAGGTGGCCATCAACTTTCGCACATACAGTCGAACTTTTTCTGTATCTCGAATTTTTCAAAAATTTATGCATCCAGATCGCATTTTACATAAAAAATTGTTTCTATATCTCGAATTAATTCAAGTCAAATTTCTCTATAACTCCAAGCAAAATTTGGGATTTTTGAAGACTGAACTTCCTTAACTCGAATTTTTCGGGAGAGTCCCAAGCGTATAATAGATGAAGATGTCTTACCTGGCAATGAAAATACCTTGACAGTGCCAATTCCACTTTCAAACAAAGAAATGCATCATATTTTAAGCAAGTGTAGTGAATATTTGTGTTCTAAAAACACATGCCTTTGCAATTTTAAAGAACTTTGTGGATAGTCAATTTTTTAATGCACATCAATCAAAAATCATTGATTATTTAAATAAATAATATTTGCTATTCAAAATTTTCTTCTTTTTTTTACTTTTTTTTTATGTCAATAAATTCATTTGAAAGTGTTTTTTTACTCATTTTTTAGTTATTTCTATAACTCAAATTTTATATATCTTGAATTTAGTGATTCGACTTAGGGAAGTTCGACTGTAATTGGTTCCTGAAAATGTGTGCTAATGTTGAATGTTCGAAAGTAGAAAGATGTAATAAAAAAACAAAAAATAAACAAATAAATTGGCAAAACACTTAACGCATCGACACACATCATATGTATTTGACGTTCAGATCTCCGCCACTGTGGCTCGAAACCATAGTAACGCCACAAAGATTCAGTGAAGTCCGTTTTTTGCATTAACAAAAATCTTTAAAATTGATTTTTTAAAAATGTGTGAAATAGCAAATTGTGCAAAATCAGAGTGTGAAAATCGAGAGCCGCCTGTACAGTATATTTGGTAATTCTTGCAGACTGCCAGACTGCAGATTCATTACGCGTGTCCACAGATTTAGATGCTAAAACACACAACAACAATGATCGGTGATAGCCCAATCCTTGCTGTAGGTTAATGCAGTGTAACTGCAAATTTGATTTATGCAATTATATCATACATATGATGTAATTATTATTTACGTCACAATTGGCATTCAGTATTTGAAAATTTATTATTTGTAAATTTAATGTAAAATACATTTTTATATGTATTTACATTATTTACAGGTAACTGCGACTTAGTCACAGACGGTATTGTAAGTCATTACTTTTCCAGGCAAAGTAGTGCTACTTTTTTCTTGCAGTAATTTGTGATTGGTGTACGAGAAAGTAATGGCAAGGCTTGCTCAATATCAATATAAAGTCAATAGTTATAGTTATAATTATATAAAAAAAACTGGTAATCATAATGAAAACCTATCCTTTTCATACTTTTTTATATCAATATACATAAGAGAAAAATTTAAATAAAGATAAATAAAATAGTGCAATTCACATTGTAATCTGTATTCAATATATTGATTTACGTAATATCTTATAATCACGATATATCATGATATGGAACAAGCCTAGTTAGTAGTGGCACTGCATTTGCTGGATGAGAAATGACAAAGTAACAATTTATAACACCAGGCAACTGTAGGATTAAATTTTTCAATCCATGCCCAAATGTAATTCCAAGCTAAATCATCTCCAATTGGTTGCAAATCATCTGAAAGTATAAACACTAAGGATATTATTATAAAATAAATATTTAATTTTCTTAAAATAATTGTTTTCGTAACATTAATAATTAAGTGTGCATATAATGTAAATAAATTATAATATATATATATATGCACAAAATAGTTTGCAAAAATCACAAACAAAAACATTGGTTGAAAAATAAATCCTAAACCAACTCAGCAACACAAAACAGATATCATTGGTTCAAGTCTGAGCCATGGTAATGCTCCGAGTTGCTCAGCTTTGTTTTTTTTTTTCAGCCTATGTTGGTGTTTCTGATTTCCACCAACTATTTAGTGCAAGCATGTCAAACTCGCAGCCTACAGAGAATATTTTTGCGGCCCAGCCAATATTTTTACAGCCCAACCAATATAGCAGTAAGTAATGAAAATTTTAATAAAAATTTCATAGCTCAATTTTTTTAAATATATACATAATTTTTAATAAGGAACCACCAATAGCAGCAAATATTTTACCAGCCAATGATAAAATAATACCTACCACATCACAAGTCGTGTACTTCCCTGGTAACATTAAATATTTTGCTTTCGGAGAATAAGAAAAATAAGTTTATTTTCATTATTATTTAGTGAAGCTAATTAATTTGTGCAGTTATTCTATAAAAATCGAAGCTTTTGTTTTTTTTTTTGCGGCCCACATAAACTTAGACCTTGTTCATTTGGTCTGCATTAGCCTTTGAGTTTGACATGGCTGATTTCGTGCATCAATTTATCATAATTTCTTTACAACTGTTTTCACTTTTTTTAAATTTAAAAATAAAAACCTAACAAGTTACCAAGTCGAGTGAATTTTTTGAAATAGATTTTTTAATCTATATTAACCTTGTTCTGTTTAGTTCCTATAACAATCTGGTCACCCTTTCACGTGCAATTTGAAAACTTTAACAAGAAAAATAGTATTTTAGAATAATTCGTCAATATGTAGACTTCAATGCAGTTTCAAATGGTTAGTACCTTGAGCTTGCTGAAGGATCGAAAACCATTACTAGGCAAGTATCTAAGTTTGTAGTCAAGAATAACCGTAAAATATAGCACAACAAATTAAAATGTCTTCTTTTACCACTTCTCTGAGTACGAAGCAAATGAGACATTAAATTTTTTTCTTCAATCTCTCAGTCATTATATAAATGATCACGTTGTAAGTACCAATCTACTGTAATACAAAGCTGGTTTTATTGTACTTAAAATAAAATTTTACTGTTCTTTTAAAACTGTCAAATGTAAATAAAAATTAAAATCCTACCATTTACTCATAACAATGCAAAGCTGAATAAATATCGTAATAGATTCAAGCGTATAACATTACCAATAAGTAACAAAAATGTCGACAAATTTATTAACTTAAAAAAGATTGTCTTACAACACCGGAAACGTATTGCCTACCAAAATTGCAAAAATTCTGAAGCAAAATAAATATTTTTAGTAAATTCAATAAACATAATAAATTGTTTCTCTCTGCATTACTATTAAAAAAACACTTTAAGCAAACTATAAAACGGCAACGCATCACCCATACCTAATGCTGATGATCTACTGCAAACAATAATCTGATTACCAGCTGTTAAAGCAAAGTTTTTGCACGCCTTACTGATTCACGGTAAAAAAAAAAAGAGAATATCAGTCAAGTAAATAATAATATACTCATCTAATTTTTATAAGAATTATACACGTAGTCGTATAATATCAGTACGCATTATTATTGGTTCCCCGATCACATGCCCCATCCTACAATACGTTCTCAACTTTACAGATTTTATAATATTCAGCAAACTATTTTTAACTAGTCACACAGAAATACACATACACCTTCTCAATTAAAAAAATAATTTAGAAGTTCAATCTAAAGCAGCATCTAAAAAATATAACCAACTATGAAAAAATGCTAACCCACCAATTCGTTAGACTTTAAATTGTAACCTAATTGCACAAAGCAAAAGCAATCATAAAGTTTGTGCAAATAGGTTGATTACTTTGCATTGTTATTTCATAAACGATAAACGTTAAAATTAATTCCATATGTAGTATTACAGATGAAGCCTCGTGACCGATATTTATAAAAACAGCAATCTGCCTGCAAAAAATTATTAGCACTGAATTATAACAGACGTCCATGTTTTGTCACTAGTACACATTTATTTAATGCAAACAGCATTGAACGAGTTACAAAATTCATGCAAATACTGGTCTATAAGAAAAAGTGATTCAACTTCACAAAGTATTTTTTTCGTATTTTTATAATACGAGTATACGAATAATAACAAGAAAAAAAAGTTTAACACATCCATAAGTTATTATCTTTAAGCTACTTGACTGAATAGCATAAGAATATTTTACTACATACTACAATTACTTCTAACTAAATAGATCCCAACAGTTGAATAATAATAAAATAATAATAGTAAAAATAATAATTATATTATAATAATAATTAAAATAACAGAAATAATGATACTAAAAAATTAAAATGGCATAACATCAATTTGATGATAAGAGCACGTAAAAAATAAAATCAAATTAAAGAAAGTATGGGAAAGGGAAAAAATTAAGTCCCCGATTCCAAAAATTAAGTGGATAATAAAAGAAAGAATTTTCATGTTGAATGAGTCAAATACAAGTGGTACGATTGATTGTGTATAGATAAGAATGACCCAAGCAAAGTACTTTTGCGGAGAATTTTTGTAAAAATTTTTAAAATCTCCTTCGCTTCATGTCGACGGGATAGTCATCTCTGTGTTCGCGGCGTTGATCCATCATTTCCCTACGGCCCATTCCTCCACCGCCCCCACCTCGCATTTCGTTCATGGGGCCCATTGGCCCTGGACCCCCCAATCGGTTAATCGATCCAACGTGTCCCATTGGGCCACCTTGTGGCATTTGGTCGAAACGGGACTGGCGCTAAGAAAAAAGACGGACCAATAGTGCCAAAATTTAACAAAACAGCAGAAATAAAACAAAAATAAATTATAAATATAATAATTAACACTAATTAATAATATATTAAATTTTAAATTAATTCAAAAATTTAAATAACTCCATATTCACACCCCTTTAACCTTAAATTCACTTCAAAAGGCATACATTTGTGAAAATAACTTATTAAAAAAAAAGATAAACAAAAGAAAAAACATTTTTAACGTTTTTAACATTTTTACAATAAAGTTGTGTGCTATAAAATCATTTCATTGCATAAAAATCCACATTACTGAAAATAAAAGTTACAAGTAACAAATTCCAAGTGCTCAGTAATGTAACTGAATTAATGTTAAAAGTGAAACTTACAAAATCATCCTTCTTTTCTTTAACTTATCACCCTCATCTAACATCCCAGACAGTATAAAAATCATCGGTCATAAGAGCCTGATGTAGCGCATTTTTAAATTCTCAATAATACCGAGTTAATGAGTTAACACGCTCTATTTTATACCTATATATTATTTAAGATTACAGTTTATACATCAACATACACATACCAAAATCACGAAAAATTTATAATCATTAGAAAATCATGTTCGAACATGCGAATACGAGTATTCTCTCCCAAAGTGCTGTCAATAATGAATGAAAAGTCCCATTTACCACACAAACTATGTAAATTTCAAAATTTATCAATTATTACACGACTGCATTCCAGTACAAAAAATATCAAACGTTTCAAAAAGTGTACTTTACGATAAACTCTTCTGTAACTCACGCCTTAACCAGCTCGGTACAACCAAATATAATCCCCTCACTCACATTGTCACAAAAATAACATTAACACATCTACTATCCACAAATCACAAAAATTCATCATACAAACAGCACTAAAATAATCATCTGTAAGAATTAGTTCCACAAGTTGCTTTAATATATGTAAGGTATGTGTATTTGAATAATAAATAATCATAAGTGACTTAAAACTTTCCTACGTAATATTTTCTTCACGCATCTATCACTTAAGAGCATAACGCGAAAAGTTGTATAAAAAAAATTCAGTATATACAAAATTTCAAACACACGACACTCATAAGTCTTCACTCAGCTGTAATAACTAGAAATTATTTCACAATTTAAGCAGTCAAAATCTAATTTTTAAAAAACAGTTACGAACGGGTCACATCAAATACCGAAAATACCCTTTACAATAAAAATAAAAAAAATTAATCTTTGCCCCAAACTTTTCTATAAACTATTCTCTAGATAAAATAGCACACAACTTCTATAAAAACCCAATTGCATTAACACCTTATTTTCACAAAATGTATATCCCATTGCGTCACACATTTCCATTTTATCACAGTTGTACCGACAACTAGATTTTTACCTTTACATTAAAGTCAATCAAAAACTGTTTTGTAATAAAAATTCCTAATTTTATCATTCGTTGTTTATAAATTACTCGAAAAATTAATTAATCAATTCACATTTCTGATTGACTAAAATTTAGAAAAAAAATCTTCCCTTTTGTATGTAAAGTCAAAGTCAGTACTAACTATATCATTACCAGTTATTATTCATTTAAAAAGATCGAATAATAGATTTTAAAAATTATGACATAAATTAGGTACTTGAAAAAAAAATATAAGAAACTTAAAAAATCTTAAGAAAAAATAACTGTCCTGTGCGTACAGAAATGTTGCATATCATCAAAATAAAAAAAATAAATTAAATATAAACCTGCTCTTTAAACTACATACCGGTGGTGCATTCCCCATTGGTCCACTACGACCTTGACCATCAAATCCTACATAATTTATTCAATTTTTAAGTTTAAATCTTAAATATAGTCATAGTATTTTAATTTTTTTTACCTTGATTCTCTCTACCCATATTATTGTTCGCCATGTTGCCGGATCCCCCGCCTCCGACACCTCCGCCGCCTCCACCAGCACCGCCGCCTCCTCCTCCACCGCCAGATCCCTGCATTTGCCGAATAGCAGCTTCTTGCTGCAAACAAAACATTTTTTGTCTCAAAATAAATCTTGCACATTTAAAATACTAATGATACAGGTGTAGAGATGTGCACCAACTCCACAAAAAATTACCAAATATAAAAGAAAGCAGTTAAATTTAGAAAAAATTAATATTCACTGATGTTTGGTCAGTTTTCATTGATTTTTTTTTTACTAATTTGTTTATTTTTCCCAAGTATTAGCTGCTAGATTTATGATTTATGACTAATTTTAGCTGAAAATTATTAGTGCTGCTAAGCCTACTCTATTTATCAGTTAATTTCAATCAAAAAATTAAATTCTGTTGATTTATACACTGCCTAACTGGGGAATATTTAAGTTAGCCATCAGCCAACAAAAATTGGTTGGCACACACCTCTAAACAGATGGCAAAAAGGTTCAACTTACCTGAGCAAGCAGATCATTTAGATGATTTGCCTACAGAAATTACAATCAAGTTTTTTCGCTGTATCAAAATTCTCTAAATAAAACGATAATAATCAAAACTGATACAATACCTGCATTAGTAAATTATCCTCTGGGCCTCGCGGTCTGCGCATAATCGGCCCAACATCTTCACGAACCATTCCTTCTTCAGGATTTCCATGACCAGCATGACTATGCTGTCCACCCCCATGTCGCATCATTTCTTCTTGTCTTCGCATTTCATGATCACGATGTTCCTGATCTCGACGCCTAAGTTCCCGTTCTCTGAGCAAATTATTAGCATCCATTTCACGCTGACGTAATTCTATAATAAAAAAATAAACAAAATTAATTAATTCAGTTAATTAAACTAAAAGCAAAATAATTGAAACCTACTTTCACGTAATACGCTAGTTTCTTGTTCGAAAACGGCAAATTCCATCTGTTCTTCCAAACGATCATAATCGTTTCTTATTTCCTTTTCCAATGTATCACGCTTTTGTTTTTCTAACTGAAATAACTGTTTCCAACGATTGGAAAATTCATATTCAAAGGAGCCAGGAGGACAAAACCTCGGGCCTATCTCTCGTTCTTTTAAGTATTGGCTATTTTTTGGTACATTCTTTTCACCAAGTCCATCTTCCTCATCCTTTTGTTCGAGTGGCTCAACAATAACTGGACGTGGTGAACTATTAATTTATAAATTTAATATTCACGTTAATTAATTTCAGACCTAATTATATTACCAATTAACATTTACAAACCTGCTAAGAAGGAAACAGCCTTCATTACATCGTTTTAAAGCAGTCTGAGCGCCTGGTTTACGAGCAAATTCGACAATTCCATCACCCGTTGGTCGTCCTCTTTCATCGACAATAACTACCGCACGTTCAACTTCTCCGAAAAGCGAAAAAGCGGTTTCAAGTAATTCATTCGACACATATGGCGACAGATTTCGGACTTTTAAAGCAGCTCCGTGGGTTGCAAATCGAACTCTGATTACACGACCTTTCCGCATTTGACCATCTAGTGTTGATTTTGCATTTTCAGCATTTTGTCTCGTGTCCTAATTTGAAAATTCGAAAAGATAAATAAATAAATAATCAAATAAATAAATATAAAATAATTAATTTACCATCTTCACAAATCCGAAGCCTTTTTGTCTATTAAGAAACATTTCGCTAATTTCACCGAATTCTGCGAACATGCTTCGAAATTCATCTTCGTCTATATCGAGGGTCAAATTTCCTACGAATAATCGACATCTACCCGAATATTTCTTTTGGTCTGTGTTTGAAGGAAGATTAGTAGTAGGACCGGGGATTTGAAATTTGTCGAATCCTCCTCTGTTTGGGTTGTTGTTCATGTTCATCAGCCCCATCGGACGAGGAAAATTCTGTCGAAATTTGTGTGGTCGGTTATCTGGACCGCGATCCATTGGTCTTTTTTCAACTTGTGGTCGAGGAGGTTCTTTATCGTTTACTGGTTTAGATTCCTCTTGCTTAGTTGGTGGCATTTTTCTAAAATACGGTAAATCAGAAGCGGGCACACGCACAATACAATGCCAAAATGGCGACTGTTGATTTCAAACACTTAGCAAAGTTATATCAACAGGCCTGACCTAGACCTCAAATCGTGTTAACAAGAAATAAACTTAAAAATAAAACAGAAAAGTAATAACATGTTTTCTTTTAATATATAAAGTTTTTCCTCAGGTCTCTACTAATTTTATCCTAATTTTCTCAAAGCGAAATGATAGTGATTAACAAGAGCAATGTATTTATATACTATTTAAAAATGATTACTGCTATAGCCGCAATGGCGCTGTGAACATAACCAACATAATCGATGAAAAGGTACTACTGACATATTTCGATATGGTTTGCAGTTTTAAAGTTATCCACAATTTTCTGTTTGATGAAATAAGTTGTATAGCTGATATGAAGTTAATGTTTTATTAAAATGCAAAAGTATTTTAGGTAATAGTGTCTTTTAAATTGGGTAGAAGTTACTTTATTACTCATCTTATGCCCACATTAATTACTGTTATTGTCACATGGGGCGCTAAATAATAACGATTACAGACAGAACCAGTCTTAAAGAATAAATGATTTAAAATAATCACAGATGTTTAGTAAACCTTAAATTTATCATTTTGTGTACATTGAATAAAGAAAATACGATTATCTGTATTTTTTCAATAATAAGTTTGAAAATAAACAAAATTTAGTTTGTTACAAATTACTGATTGAATGGTTCTTCTATTAGCTAACTTTACAGAAAAACTTAGAAAAATTGTTATATTAACTAAAAAAAATTAACAATAAATTCTTTTATGTAAAATTTTGTCTACGATTTTTAAAAAAGTATATAGTATTAGATAAAAATAATAATTTTCCGAGAAAAAAAAGACTGGATTCGTCAGTGTGCCTTTAGTGTGATATTCCTCCCGCCGAACGGACAGGAAGTTGATCGTGTGTGAGGTTTTGGTGTGTTTCTTATTTTGCAATCACCATTAATTAGATTTAATTGATTTTGTTTAGTTCAATACAACAGAATTTTAAGTACTAAAAACACAAAAATTATGAAGATCAATTGTTAAGTTGGTTTATTAGCATTCAATTTAGTTCCTTTTTCTTCACAGTGTTTTCGTTGTGCGGATGAAATGAGCGATTTCGCGAAGAAGTTTGCAAAATCTACAGGAAAAAATGAGGTGAGACTTAATTACTTTGATTAATTTCCTCTGCATTTATTATAGTCTCGTATAATTTTAGTTAGTTTTTTACTCTTTAACGAATTAAACAAAATTTCGAATTGTTTTGAAATTCACTTTATAAAGGGCAGATGGCGCTGCTTAGAAGTTAGGCTTATTTTTTTTTTTTAATTACAAAACAGTTTAATTTGTTATTTACAATGCAGACTGAATAAAATCAGTTTGATAATGCTGTCAGAGCATTTCTACAAGATCATGATATTTTGAGCGTTATTTATAAAATTATCAATTTTAACTTTAAAAAAATTTTCAATGTTTATTGCTATTTATTATGAATTAAAGGTTATTTTTATTGTATTTTTTGTCATATCTTTATTAGGCAACTAAAAAAGTGACTCCAATTCGATTTGATTCAGCACCAACTCGTGTGCGTTTCGATTCTGCGCCCACTAGAATTCGTTTAGATGAAAAACCTAAGCCGCAGCCTTCAAAATCTATCACAAAGCAACCAGTGAAGATGTCAAATGAAGCGAAAACGCAAAATGCGGTAAAAGTCAAAACAGGTGGCATATCCGAGTTGGACCAAACGAAATCTCCAAGTGAGAAAAATAGCTCCAAAAAGATAATAGAATCAACGAAGAATGTTGATAAAGTAGAGCCGAAAGAATTAGTTGTCAAATCGAGTAAGATAAACAAATTGGGAACAGATACGCAACAGAAAGATCAAATTGAAGTTAAAGTAAAAGAGAAACGTAAAATGGAGGAAGAAATTAAAGAGAAAGTTAAAACTGAGAAAGAAATTAAGGAGAAAGTTAAACCTGAGAAAGAAATTAAAGAGAAAGTTAAAACTGAGGATGAAACAAAAGAAAAAGATAAAGTTGATGAAGAGATAAAACAGAAGAGTAAATTGACGGAACCGGAAGTTAAGGAAAAGAGTAAAACGGAAACGACAGGTGAAAAAGTGAAAATAAGATCAGAAGAATTGCCAAATAAATCAGTAGAAATAGAAAAAATGATAGTTCCAGATGTAAAATTAGTTGAAAGTGAGAAAATAGATGAAAATATTCAAATGCATTCAAAAAATATGGAAAATGAGCCGGCAGAAAAAGAAAATTCAGCTCGTGATGATGATGAAGATGATTCAAAAAACGATGGTCAAGATTCGAATGATTCGACAAAAAAAGAGAGTAATTTAATGGCCACTATTAAAAAATTAGAAGACCGGATAAAACGAACAACAAGTGTTGAATTGGAAGAAGAACACGAAAGTGAAGTGGATGAAACGGACGAAATTTCTGAGGAAGATGCAAAAGACAAAAGAAATGTAGATAAATTAGATGAGGTTGGCATAACCGATCCAAAGTCGACATCATCCACTGACAGTCAAGATGAAGAAGAATTAGAAGCTGATAACGAAAGCGAAAAATCAGATGGTAAAAGTTTAGAACACGTTGACGAGAATAAATCAATGGAGGTTGATAATATCGAAACAGAAAAAGAGGCTGTGAATGAAAATCTAATCGAAATGGCCACAGAAGACTGCAATTTGACTTTTGAGATATCTGATGTTCGAACCGTGCAGGAAATGGATGAAAATAGTGAGGATAAGAGTGTAGAAACGGATCCCGTCGATGAAATAAAGTCGGTTCTTGATAATATGCTGAATGAAGTCGGGAATAAAGAAAAGAAAAGCGAAGAGAAAAACGAGGTTCAAATATTATCTCAAACGATCCTTAAAACTGTTATAAAAATAGAAAAAGATGGTGTTGTAGTGGAAGATAGCTTGAAGAAATCGAAACCTATATTGAAACCTCGTATGCTAGAACGGTTATGCATTGAATGCGATCGGGTTAAAACTTGCAAATATCAAGTTCACATGCCCGATACTACTAAGTTTCTTTGCGACGATAATTGTTTCAAATCGTACAGGAACCGAACTAAATTAACGACCAACTTAACGCCCACGTTTGAAAACCGACCAATCACTCGCAGTTTAACTCAGCCGAAAGATTTCTGTTCGGTTTGTCGAAAAGAGATCAAAAACGGTATTGGTTTTTTGTCCGGAGTTGGTGAGAATAAACCTCTGTGTTCAGAAGAATGTATGCGAAAATATTACACGACTAATGCGCCGAAGAGAGGTTGTTCCCAATGTGGCACTGCAATTCAGGGAAGGAATAAATGTCTGACTTGGGAAACGATGGAGTTTTGTAATGAAGACTGTTTGGGAAAATATCAAAGTTTTTTAGGCAGTCATTGTGCAAAGTGCTGCAATGCGGTTCAAAGGACTTCTTTGGGAAAGTATTGTGTTCGATTTGGATCGGATATCAAACAATTCTGCAGCAATCTTTGTCTGGAAGATTTTAAGAGGACACTTCGTGTGTGTTCGTTTTGCCAAAAGGATATTTCTTCAAGTCGCGATGGTCTCGTAGCTCGTATTGGGGATAAAGGAGCTTGTAAGGTAAAGCAACAGTTGATGTGTGTTAAGAAATGTATTTCTCGTTAATAATAAATTACTCTTTTGTCAATTATTAGGATTTTTGTAGTAAAGTTTGCGTGGAGAAATTTGAAACTATGAATAAAAAGAAGTCACAGCCAAATGTTCAAATGTGTTCAGTGTGCAATAAGATTGTTCCGATTAAAGTCCAAGTATGAGTTGATTTAGCATGATTTGGATTTTATAACTAATCGTTGTTAATGTGTTTTAGGTTAGTTTTGAGGGGAAAACTCATTGCCTGTGTTCGGACCCATGCATCGCAGCATTTCGATACGCGAATAAAATCAGCACTTCAATTTGTGATTCTTGCCACAAATTTTTCCATGTAGACGTATCTCAGCCTTACACGATTCAGTTTGAAGGACTGAGCAAAAGATTTTGTGCGAAATCGTGCATGAATGTGTTCGTTTTATCGCACCGGAAAATAGTGCCATGCACTTGGTGCAAAGTGAAAAAATACAACTTCGACATGATCGAACGTGTTGATTCAAATAATCGTGTTCAACTCTTTTGCTCGTTAAACTGTTTGTCGTTATTTAGGGTGAGTTTGAATGCGACTTCAGCGAAAAGTATCCGATGCGATCATTGTCATAATTCGCAGCCGGCTCAGTATCACCTGACTATGAGCGACGCATCAATTCGAAATTTCTGTTCGTATCAGTGCGTCATGACTTTTCAAGGTCAATTCACAAATGTAGCACCCGTCACTTCAAAAATCGTTGCAACATCCATTACGACTGCACCTACTGTCACGACTACCATTCCGCAAACTGCTAAACCGTCGACTAATGGTACACCAGTTATTTCGTCTGTTAGATCATTAGCACCATTACAGCAATCACAACCTCTGATTGTTGTTCCAAGCAGAGCACAAACTGCAACATCGATTATTGCTACTGATACTGCCACTAAACCCACACCTGTTGCTACTACATCCGTTTCGACATCCACTCAGGCGACAACACAAGTTCTCATAAAGCCACCGAATCCAAAACAAATGAAGAATAAATCGTTAATGTGTAGACCGTTCATGCAAACCAAAGGTGTTTCTTGTAAACCTCACCCTTGTCATAAAAATATACAAACTGAACCTGAAGGTAAAGAATTAATATAGTAGAACCTCGATTATCCAGGGAAAGATATCTAGCATGAATATTTTTCTGTCTGCCACGTAGCTTGTGAAGTTTCAAACCTGCAAACAAATTAATTTTATTCTTTCCGTGACTTGTCGTGCAACAAATTTGCATAATCTGTTTAATTTTTTCTATTAAAATTATTTGTTTTGTACAATCTGGATAGCTGAGGTTCTACAGTATTTTTTAAAAAGTACTGTTATTTTATATTACTTTTTTAAATATTTTTTTTTAGAAGAAAAGGTTGTGACGAAACCGTGTATAATACCAGTTCCAGTCCCTATTTACGTTCCCGTTCCAATGCATATGTATGTGAGACCAGTGCCTGTTCCAATACCTTTTCCAGTTCCAGTTCCTGTTCCTATTTTCATTCCCACTTCAAAGAACACTGTAGAGGAAATTAGTAAGCAAATCAAAGAAATTCAAGATAAAATACCAAATAACCCCTTTGAAGCGGAACTACTAATGATGGCTGAAATGGTGGCTAATAATAACAAGAGCGCAACAAACAAAAGTGGAAGTAATACATCCAATACTTCGACTCCTGCAGGAACATCAAATGGAGAACAGGGACAAATTAGCAGTGGTAAGGAAATGAAAGAAGTGAGTTTTCTATGGTTTAATTTTTATGAAATAATAAAATTTACTTTAGATGCTGAACAAAGTGAACAATTTGGGATAGAAAATCAAATTTCAGATGGAATGCATGCTACTAATGCATTCAGTGATGATATGCTTCAAATGGCTCTGAGGATGGCGACGGAAATGGATGAACCAGCAATGGATGTGGAGTCTGCTTTAGAGCCAAGTGGTCATCAATCTTCTCATGGTAAGTTGTTTTAAATTGTTGAAATGAATGTAAAAAGAAATTGGTAGTGGATGTTGCGTTTGAATTTTTAAAATCCATCGTGTAATGTGATTAGATACTGCGTTCAACAGTATTGAGGAAAACAACAGTGATATTTTGTCTCCGAGAGAATTACGCGCCAGAAATCGAGGCCAAAAACGAAGTGGAAGTCATCGAGGACGAGGTCGAAAAAAGTCGCGGACTGATGAAAATTCGCTGCAGATGACCCCCGGGGGAATGGTTACTCCTGCAGACTCCAATTCGATTCTTAAGGTGGATTAAAAAAACAAGCTTGTAAAGAAAAATAATATAATAATAATAATAATAATAGTAAAAATAATAATAACGAAATTTATTCGTTTTGATCTGCAAAACACGCATGAATGAATTACTAACTAAATAAATCCGAATAAAAGAATCATCAGAGATGATTATTGATCTCAATTGTCTTCTTGTCCGATGCAAACTTTCCAGTACACGTATGGCGTTAACGCTTGGAAACATTGGGTCCTCGAAAAGAACACACAATTGGAGAAGGCTTCCCAAAACAACCGAAAACTCAAACTATTTAAAACTGATCTACTTCAACTGACCGCTGACGAACTCAACTATTCATTGTGTCTTTTTGTCAAAGAAGTGCGAAAACCGAATCGTGAGGAATACGCTTCGGATAGCATATTCTACCTATGTTTAGGTACAAAATTTGTTCACTTTAAAATCGGAACAAGATAAACAAGTGTGCTAGGTTGAATATATTTTGATTATTGTACTAATTATTTGACGTGAATTTTTTCGGGTTTCTGTTTAGGGATTCAGCAGTACCTGTTTGAAAATGGGCGAATCGATAACATCTTTAGTGATGCTTATTACGAAAAATTCACTGAGTGTCTGAATGAAGTTTTACAGAAGGGGGAAACCATAGGAAACTTAGATGGTAAAAATGAATGAATAAATAAATAAAACCAACAAATATCCACATATTAATCAAATTATATAAACAATTTTTTAATATCCTTATTCACATTTATTTTTTGAAATTAGGTGTAATTTCAAGTAGAATTGAAGAAGAAATGTTATGGGAAGCAAAACAGTTAGGAGCTCATTCACCGCACGTTTTACTCAACACGCTTATGTACTTTAATGCCAAATTTTTCTTATTACGAACTGTGGAAGATCACATGAGGCTTTCCTTCTCACATATTTTGAAGCAATGGAAAAAATCTGGATCTTTATCACCCGCTAGAGCAGCTAATCAGTCTACACCAGGTCGGAGTGTTCTCCTCCGATACTGCCCACCTACACACAATAAGGGTTAGTTGGTTTTTTAAAAATAAATACTATATTTCCTGGTGTCTGAGCCTCCAATTTTAACAATTTGGCATGTTGTAATTGGGGTGTGTACCTGATGCCAGGAAATACAGTAGTTAAGAATGAATCTAAACTGTTTCCACAATAATTAATTGTACCTTACAGGAGAGGTCGGGCGAAAACGGAAAGATGATCAAACAGCCTTAGAACAGCTAGAAAATTTAGATAATCCTTTGCGTTGTCCAGTTAAACTTTATGAGTTTTATCTGTCTAAATGGTAAGAAAGAAAATGAAATTTGTCAGAGATTGATGAATAATATAAGATGCATTAATTAATTTCAGTCCTGAAAGTATAAGGAATAGAAGCGATGTGTTTTACCTTAATCCAGAGAGATCTTGTGTCCCAGACAGTCCTGTTTGGTATTCAACTATGCCTCTTGGTAAAGATGCAATTTCCAAAATGCTTCAACGTATAAAAAATGTTCGAGAGGTCTGTGAAGTGTTTTGACATCCGGTAGTGCAAAATGAGAAATCAAAGTTGTAATGAACCTAAATTTAGATTACGCACAAGAAATGTGGCTAATGAAGGAACCAGATTTATCATTCCATTAATTTTTTTTTGATACTCTTTTTAATGAGTGTTTGTATTTTGGTGTGTAGAAAATGCGTGCTAAGGTTTAAACTTAGGATAACATAATCAGGCAGCTTCTTGAGTATTTGTTTTTATTACAAAATGCAAACTAATCTTATTTTTGAATTATTTGTGAAATTTTTCTTTCCATTTTATAGTTCAACTCACATTATAAATTGACATTCTATGAACTGTTGAACTTTCTTTACAATAAATCATGTATGTCCCTTTCAAAATGGTTGTGGCTGTGAAAATTTACATAACAAACCTCAAATGTTTTTCAATACAAACAATCATTCTCTATGCTAGAATAATAAGAATTTTTGCTCAGTTGAAATGATTATAATCTCTCTTGTGCTTTCGAAGTTCTTAAATAAGTCACAACAGGTAAACAAACATACAAATTGGATATTTTTTGTATTCAAACGTAATTTCATTTTTATAATTAACAATAAAACAACATGATTTGTAAATAAATAAAATGAAAAATGAAGCGTAAAAGTTCCATATTTAATTTCATTCTTATTGCTATGGCAGTGCTTATGAAACTCTAAGTAATTATACTTCTCACCCAACTTTACACATTTAAAAACTTCAAGTAGTTTATGCGGTCTTAATAATTGAATTATGACTCAGTAATGTAATCCTAAAACAAGATTATTAAAAAAATAAATAATAAACAAACTATACAAAGCAAGCTACCTAAAAATTTTTTTAAAAACTATAAGCACTTCAAAAGCTCCCTGATTGGAATGATTGAATTATTTTGTAAATTTAATTTACACTGAATTCGCTATTGGCATTAGGATTGAGCAAGGAAAAATCTTGGAATGCACACAAATATATATTACAATAGTAATATTCATATTTGAAAAGTTGGTTTATTTTTTTTTTTAATTATTTGAGAATTTTTTTTTCAGTGTACAGAAAAAAAATATCACAGCCGTAGATAAAATAAAGAATGCTTTTTACAATGCTCTTTTTGAGAACGAATAAACTAGGATTTATATTAATTTCTTCATAAGCCAAAGAAAGCTCAAAATGCAGAGGCACTATAAATTTTATGTGACATAAATTCTGTCACCATTTTTACAATACGATAAGAGAATTGAAAATACAAGCGAAGAAAAGTTATATAAATTATAGCTGCAATAGCGAAATGTTTGTCAGAGCTTTGTGCTGCAACCTCACTTTTAGCAAATATTTTTCAATAGTTTTCTAAACCGTTAATTTTTTTTAAACCGTTAATCAAAAGAATTGACAAGTAATTTTTAAGAAATTAGTTTTGTTTTCTAGCTAACCAGCAGGGCAGTTTTCTTAGCATTTTACAATTCTTAATGAAATGCAATTGGATTTTTTTAATTTCCTACGATTTACTATTTTTAGTTTTGAAAAATAGTTTCAAGTATGTAAATGCCAAACATTTCATTTCAAAGCCATCCTATACTCGTTCAAATATATATCATAATGATACGAAATTTGAAAAATAATTTAAAAGTTATTATGCTAAGTATTTTCATAATTTTTTTCAAAAATTAATTTCTACCATGATATTTTTAAAAATTGTGACTAAGTAAACAGAAATTGTGTCAATTTTTGCTTCAATCAAGTCTCACACTATAGCAATTAAAACTGTTTAGAATCATGATCTTCAATTTAACCCAATAATATAAAACAAAATTAGATCAGACCATTAAAATAGTATTTAAAACCAAACAATTGTTCAAACTCACTAACCTTACCTTTTCTCATTTATAACAATAAATAAATAAAAAGTGAATATAAAAAAAATTGGCATTCTAGAATTTTCAAATTCAACATAAATCCCACATAACGTCTCTCTAAAATCGAAGGCTGATTAACAATCTTCCGGAATTAGAATCGAACGTAGCAATTTACTTTGCTATTGAGAAAAA
>JAQFZN010000904.1:0-21168 GCA_034687075.1 Geophilus carpophagus | reverse complement strand
CATCTTTAATGTCTTCTGATAGTAGTGGCGATTATGATATTCCGCGACGTGTTAAAGTTTGTATTTTGTTTTATTTAAAAATCAGAAATGGTTGAATTCGGATTCCAGTACACTTTTGTAATAAAAACGTCAGAAAATATGCTTACTCACGTTTAAAATTCTACTGGAATTGGAATTTCTTCAATTTTTGATTAAATTCTTATTTCAAAAAAATATTTATTTATTTTTTTTATCTATTTAGGATTGTTTAGCTGCTGCAGATGCGAAAGAAAATCAATCGAGCTTAACATCCGGATCCTGTTTGGGTCTTACTTTGCACGCATGTACGTGCGGATTAAAGGCAAGGTCAAATACAGCTCGTCACATAGGTTCTGCTTGTCCCTGTGTACGAGTGGCCAATTGGGCCGAACATTTCGTGCCTTGTAAACAACAACAACATCAACCACTTGCTATTGATGATACTCATAAAAGAGCGATTCTCGAAGCGAAATTATGTGGGAGAAATGAGACACAAGTGAAAAATTTCGTTCATCAACATTCATGTTTGTGTCCCGAGTCCCACGAAGGCAACGAATGGGTTTCCCGACCTCCAGTTGACCCCACAACTAAACCCCAACTGGCTGCCAATTTAACTCCCTGTACGACACAACCAACTGCAGATCCGACGTCAACTTTAAAATGGAGTTCTGTTAAAGGCTCGTCACAAATGGCGAATTACGTTAACGTGGATGTGGGAGAAAAGCCGGGAGACAAAACAACCCTTGCTAAAACGCGGGATGCTCGAGTTAATTACGCCAATCTTGATTTTGTCGATTCACTGCCTCTTTATGAAAACACTGGGTCCGTTCTGAGCAGGGAGAACGCGTTAACTGATGAACAAAACAAAGCCACGACGTCTAGATGCACCAGTTGCGGACACAATTTTGTTCGCGTCGATTCCGGTCCGGTGTCTCGACCCTCCAGTGCGATGGATGGGCCTAAACAGTATCGAAGAGACAGCGAAGATGGCAACTATCTGTTAATGCAACCAGTAAGCGGACGATGCACGCCTTTAAACACCCCCTCACATCAATCGATGACACTGCCTAGAGACCGGAAGAGTATCCGCAATTCGGAGTCGAGTTCGGATGAGCAACTTGGGTCGCCCGGGCACTGCGAAGTGTCGTCTGAATACATCCGAATGTCGGATCTTGCGAAGGATATTAAAAGTTTGCCTCTGAGACCTTTTTTGCCTTTGCAAATTTCAAGTCGATGGAAGGATTTTGATTTAATTGATTTAGACTTTTTTCGTTCGCGTTCCTGTTCGAGTGGCTCGGAAAATGGCAGCAAATGTATGAACCGAAGTTTGAGCCTAGAACCTCAGTCCGGTCGGTCGCATTCGGTCGTTGAGTTACAGAAGGAAGTTTTTCTAAGGAAAAGATCGAGTTCTGCCGACGGCAGACGCGGTTTGCGTCGTACGACTACCACTGCCGAATTGGAGATTTCGATGCGCGCTTTAATGACTTTTGTACCTCGACGTTCATCGCTTTTATCGCGTTTGTCGTCTGTTGGTTCGCAGAGTAAGTCTCAGAGCAGCGAAGAGTGTTCGTCTCGTAGTCCTCGTCATCATTCCAGTGAAAGTTTGAGTAAACAAGATGTGTCTGATGTGGAAGTTGTGTTGAGAAACTTGGAGATGAATGCTAGAACTGATGCATCTCCAACTAACATAAAACGATCATCTAGCGTACCTTGTAATCCCGGAAATCGAGATTCGGCTAGTTCGTCCGATTCTGGTGTATCAACCGGCTCGCCAAAACAAGCGCCCGTTTTTCCAACTGCTTCTGATAACACTTATATGGAAATGTCGATGGTTAAAGCTGGCAATGCACCGAGTACAGATGAGGCCAAATTGTTGTTTAGATTAAAACGACATGAAACTGACTGTAAAAATGTACAAGGTGAAGTTGCAGACGCTGATCCAGTGTGGATTAAGAGAGAGGATCTCAAAGGTTAGGACTTGAATGAAATTATGCAAATAATAAACTGTCATGGAAATAAAATGAATTTAACTTTTTTAAAAATAATTGAAATTTTTTTTATATTTTATTTTAGATGTAAGTCCGAATCATGAATTAGTCGTGCATCCGTGTTTCGTCGACTCGAAGAGCAACAGCAGTGCTTCCGACATGTCGGATTACATCGAAACGTTGTCTCTTTCATCTCACGGCAGTAGCGACGTACCACGAGTCGATGACGGACCTCGGTTACCGAATTGCATCACGAGCACTCTCCGTCCACGTTCAGGGCGCGAGTACCAAATGCTAGATCGCGCTCTTCTAGAAGAATGTTTTTTGCATCAATCGGTGGATCCAAACACCGCTCAACAAATTCCTCCTTCTAGAGGAGACTCACTCACACCAGGTCTTAGATGCGAGAAACCAGAATCGCCATCACCTGGTTACGGCAGTGGCTCGTCTCCAGCTGATATTCAACGAGCAGGTAAACATTTTGTCTTTCCACCAAAGGAGCTTAACTACGTTCAAGTGGAAGGGACGGGGTCGGAGAACAAACCCGCGCCCACGCCGGGGCCTAAAACTAAAAATGATGCTGTCGAATATGCTTCGATTGATGTGTTGGCCACGTGTGCAATTAAGGAAACATTCAACGAATTGAGAAGGGCTGAATCTCCTTGCAGAACCAGAGATAGTAATCCTTGTTTATTAATTAGTGGTAGGCTGTTTTTTTTTTATTTTATTGTTTTTTTATGTTTTGTAGAATTGTGAAGTGATTAATTTTATTTTGGTGATTTTATTTTTACTTTTTATTTCTAATTTCTGTTTATTTTGAATTTTTCAGATTCTAATTCTGGCAAGCAATGTTGATTGGAGTTATAGATTTGTCCATAGTTTGTGCTAGAAGTGGCAACGAGAAGAAGTTGTTTGGAGTTTCCATTCCTAAATATAAACAAGTTATTTATTTATTACTTTTATTTTTATTTTTTTAGGGTTTTCTGCATTTGTAAATTTTTTTTCAATGAAGCACCTTTTAATATTATTTGAATACTTGAATACTTGAAAGCTGTGCTGAAGTTTACATAAAAGAAACCTCATTATTTCAATTATTATTATAAAAAATTCTTAAGAAAGGAAAGCTTGGGAAAAAATGTATATAATAATTAATAATAATAGTAAATAATTCTAGAAACTTTTAAAATAACTTATTTTATCCTTAATTTTATTTTTTTTACTTTGTTTTTAGGTTGTGATTAATTTATACGAGTAGTTAATTCTATAGTGGCGTAAATCAGGATTTAAAATTAAATAATTAAAAAAATCGGTCTGATGGGACTATTAAATTAATCCTGTGACCACCATCACTTTCCATGATGCAATTGGGTCCAGATACATTTGCTGGGATATGCATATCATTTTGTGATGCTTTCTTCGTAACCCTTTATCACCCACAATTGTTCTGGTCTCTTTTAAAAAGAGCAAAAATAACATTTAGTAAGCTTTCAAGTTGGGTTAATATTCGTTAGTTTTTTAAAATATTCATATAAAATTTAATTTAATTTTCTTGAAATGCTTTTTTCTTGATCATTTGTCTAGATTGAAATCTCTTGCACCTTTTGAGCACTTTGTATGGAGATTATGATGTTTATAGTGTAAAAATATAGGTTTTCATTTGTCTTTTTATTAATTTGCATTTTTGCAAGTTTATTATTTATTTCGAGCCTGAATAATAAAAAAGAGCCTGTGAAAGAATAAAAAAGTGCAATATTGAAGTGAAATACAGAATTGTTTTTATAAGTTTGATTTAAAACAACTGAATTTGTTACAGAAATGTTAGTTGAAATGAAAGGCAATACATTTTTATTTAAAAATTTTATTGCTTTGTACAGTTTTCAAATTTCAAGGCTCAATACAATTTGATTTTGTGTGATGTATATAAAGTTGTATTGTACGCACAGTTTACACTCTGTAGTGTGAGTTTTTGAGAGATTTTTGGACAGTTTTTTTAAAAAAAAATCTTGTGGTTTTTTAATTTAATTTCAAATTCTTTTTACCTTACATATCAAAGTAATTAATTACATTGTCGTTTGTTTTCTTGCTCTAAGAAAATATCAAGGCAATTTTTCTTTTTTCTATTATATGTAATAATAAATGATAATAATTACTAATAATAATAATGGTTGCTTAAGAACAGGGTTGTGACTGTTACAGTAACGGTAATGGTGTTACCTGTAACGCTGTTACCGTTACAGTAACGGTAACGATAACGGTAACGCGTTATGTTTGTTGCTTGGTAACAGGTAGCAGGAACGCGTTACCTCATGGCACCAATAGAACGGTAACGATACCACGTTACCCAAATGACAAATGGTATCGTTACCGGTATTATACCGGTAACGATTCCAATTGTCATTTGTCATTTTAGGCACATCATACCGGCAGAATGACGTGCCTAAAATTATAAATAGCCTTGCGCCATTTATGATTCTGGTTCTTATTACGAAATTGATCACTATGCAAGACGAATTGGATTATCCTCCTGCTATTTTAAAGCAATTAGGCTTGCTTATAAATTATTTTACACTGCTACCAATAGATGAAGATGAACCGATTAAAACATTTAAAGTGACATGCAATCTTTGCTCACAAAAACCAAGCATCTCTGGATATTTATGTAGTAATTCAAACTTTAAGAAGCATTTGAAAAAACTACATAAATTTGAATATTCTGAATACAAAACAAAATTGGCGCAAGAAGAAGTAAAGGATAAACAAAAAAATAGTAATTCAGAATTAAATTTGATTTTGATCAATTTCACAGTAACGGTAACGGCGTTACCTGTAACGCTGTTACCTGTAACATCGTTACCATTACAGTAATGGTAATGGTAACGGTAATGGTAATGGTAATGTATGCATAAATAGTGTAACGGTAATGGTATGTAACGCGTTACTTTTCATACTGAAGTAGCGGTAACTAACGCGTTACTTTTCATACTGAAGTAGCGGTAACTAACGCGTTACTTGTTTTGTGGTAACGGTCACAACCCTGCTTAAGGAAATAGTTCTTTACATGAACATGTGTAGCTTAAAAGTTTGGCAAATAATAGCTGATAGTTTTATAAAAGTGTTTGTAAAGAATAAAAGAAGGAAGATTTTGTTTGTTCTTTTGGAGAAAACATGTACTTATACTAATACATCCCCCATGGTATTATAGTGTCCCTTTTTCTGTACAATGGTTTTTACGAATAAAAGCAAAACTTGTAGGAATAGTTTATATTTAAAATGCTAAGAAAAATAAAAGAAAATCAGGTCTTTGTGATTTGTGTATGTATTTTATTATAGTATTTTACTGTGGTAATACATTGAGGAATGTCTAGGGACCTAAAGAAGCTCGAAGCCTAGGACCATTTCATGGGTTAATATTGCCCTGTTCAGATTCAAAACGAATAATTAGAAGAAAATTTTCAAAACTGAAACAACATTTTATTGTAAAAAATGGCGACCAGTAAATTAGTACGCGTAATAAAATTTTAATAAATAGTAAACAACATTAATTTATTTTAATGACAGGAATGAACGTATATAATATTTTAAAGTAATTTTATTTTTATTTTGTTGTCATATATAAGCAAACTTTCTGTTACAAATAGCATTAGTTAAGCAAAGTCTAACATTTAACTTAATTGGCGCCAGTTGGTAAGGGGGTGCTAACAGCTTAGTCTTGTATCTTTGTTCCTTAGGTCTGGAGGGAATATCACTTAAAAGGTGTGCATCAGATACCACCAAAGGCGCCAAATTTTCTAGCTACTACTATGGGAGTGTGATTGATTAGTCTGCATAGGTGTGTGTTGTTATTAGTTTAACTTTTACAAGGTCCTCAACTGCTTAATTTAAGAACGGGTAGTAATTCTTCAAAAGTTCTTATTCACCAGGGCACTATTGTGTTTTCAAGTGCTCTTGAAACCTTTGATGCGTAAACAAAGCACTCGGGATTGACAGCTCTTCTACCTTTTAAAGAGAAGTATTTTCCATTCTTCGAACAAAACAAATCTAAGGCCCTTTGGCAATATTCTGACCCCTCTGTACTCTGCCCCTCACTGAAGTGGAAAGTGCATCTATCAACGGCTGACCAGTCATTATCTAAACTAAAGATATACTCAAACTTTGATATTGCTTATTCGGATAAGTGACTGAGGTAAATATTCGAGTTTGTTTTCAGTTGAGACACAAAAACATTCCTAAATTGCACAATCGATGTCATTCGGCCATAATATTGAACCTAAAGAGCATTTTTTTGAATTAAATTTCGTTGAAATTATTAAATAATTTTGAATTAGTTGATATATTAGCCAATAGATGGCTCTGGGCATTCGATAGCTGAAAATCGGCCAAAGAAGCCGTAATTTTGTCACCTGTCCAAAAAAGTGGTTGCGTCAGGATGGATCCTTGAATTAACAGTGCCGTGGGGCAGATGAAACCGAGAGACCTTCCCTTACATTGATTATTTAAGTTTACCCGCCTCTTGTGCGAAAATTCTTTTACTCCCTGGTGAGAGATGCACAAAAGGAAGGAAATGCAGTTGAAGTAACACGAGTGATGAGCAACACACTTATTCTAAGAAAGACGCTTCAATATCCGTTTTGAAACATGTTTAGCAAATTAATTGAATCTCTTTTATCTTTCTAAATCACTTAAACAACACAATTAAAAACAAATTGAAACCACTTAACAACTAATTTTGCAAATTAAACAAACAACACCGATTTATTGACATAACTGTCACGACATCGCTGAGAAAAAAAAAATTTGAAAAAGAAAAGTGGAAACAAATTTTAATATTAGCCCTACATTGAAACTTCCTTCAAAGACCAGGAGTGCAGAAGTACATAATAATTCAGTGAGAGAGAGGGTCAGTTATGTCTATTTCCTGTTTAATTGTCATTGACAAAAGTCGACTCCCCTTATTGCAATCAATTTCCTTCACCGTGCTGCCACCTTCTCGTTTTTAACACTAGATGGGAGTTCGGTCGATTTAGCAGACTACAAAAAGGGGCGAGCAGTTGTAATAAGGGGCAGAACACAGTGAGTCGATCGACTACTGCAACACAACCAACTTAAACGCCAACCCCCTATCCTAGACGAGTGTGGCCACTCCAGTTTGGGACGACACGATTGGAGCAACTCTTTGATCACGAGCGGCACTGGCGACTGCACTCTACACGTGAGGCGCCCAGGCGCCTTTGAGCAGTGGACATCCACGGATGGAGCAGGGGTGGCTGGTCATTTTAGGTGTGGCCACTCTGTTGGTGGCCCAATTCTTTTCTTCAGCTGCTTTAGGGGATGGGAACAGCAAACAACTTAGTATTTCGGAACTACAGTGGAGAACTTTCTCACATGCAGTATCCAATGATGTTGACATGGACCCATGCAAAGCTGGTATGTAAAATATTAGCATAATCTTTTTTTTTATGTATTAAAAAAATATTTGGTCTGGGATGTGGTTTGGTGAGAAAAAAGCAGTCTAAGTGTAGCTTACACTCTCTCCCTTCCCCTTACACATCCTCCAGAGCTGATCTGATGTATTCCAGGCACAGTTTGTTGTTGATTATTGGTGTAAAGTAAAGCTTCAACTTTTATAGCTTTAAAGTTTATTTTATTTTATTTTTGGTTTAGAAATTTAGAAATAATCATTTTTGAATTTTTTTTTAAATCCAAGTTTTAAGTTTAAAAATTAAAATTTTAAATGCAAATTTTAATTAAGTTAAGGTCAACTAATTTAAATTTTCTTGGATCATTAAACTCTTGTTTTAGAAATTATTTTAAAAAGTTAAAAAAATGAGATGTTTTTATATTATTTATTTTATTTATACAATTTAGCAATGAAAATGAAACGTGAAATACATTTGTTTTGTTGGTTTATTAATGTGCAGTTATTTATGTTTAAAACTAGGTGAGAAGTTGCTCACCATTTACAAATCAATAAACATCACAGATCAATAGAGTGTGGGAAAGATCACTACCCAGGGTATTTCATTTTTATCTCTTGGTCAGCTGACAAACATCAGAGAAAAACCCTCAAAAAGTGTGGACTTAGCTGCTTATTGTTTATCCAGCTGCTTTTCACATTTTTTTTCTTTATTTTTCATTTTAAAACCTTCCTTTAAAAAAAACAATTTTCCTGTACTATTTGTCATTTCAAGTTGTAATTAAACTTTATATGACATGAAGAATTTATTAAATGTAGAAAATGAAAAGATTTAATAATAATAAATCAATGAAATGAAATTTAAAAGAAATAAAAAGAAGCCAATAAGTGTGTTCAATTCCCAGTTGTAAGACATTAAGCTGCTTCTTTCTTCTTATCTTTAACTTGCCTTGCAACTACCGAGTCATTACTGGAAGATTACAGCACAAAAGGTGATGGGAAGGTAATTCACAAGGGTCCAATTCAACTCACTAAGATTTTACTTAATTATTCTTACTTCCCCCCACTTGAATATAATTGGCACGATTTGCACACTTTACTTAATAAAATTTCCACTTCACACACGAGAAAATCTATTATTTTTTCGTCGTTAAATCGTGTAATTTATATTTCAGCTGCGTTTCTCGGTGACATAGCAATACCTAACATGCGGTATGAGAGGGACAAGCAATTATTAAACTTCACAAATGCGGACAAGAAACCATTTTCTTCTGTATCATCATTTTCAAGTCATCAAGTCAGAAATAATACGAATAGAAGACAAGGTCGAAGAAGGAAACACAAACAAAGGTTAAATCTATTTGTAAAATAGTTCAGTTATCTTTTAATTAAGTTGTTAAATACATTGTAGGAAGCATAAAAAACCAAAACAACATAGAAAAGCAATGCGCAGACGGAACAGGAATAGAAATAGAAGAGCAGCAACAGCTCGATCTGAAAGAATTTGGGATGATGGAGTTATACCATATGAAATCGAAGCTAATTTTAGTGGTTAATAAATTAATTTTAATTTTTAAAATTTAAAATTTTACAATTTTTTAACTTATTGAAATTTAGGATTGCACAAATCATTATTTAAGCAAGCCATGCGTCATTGGGAAAATTATACATGTGTGAAATTTGTCGAAAGAACTTCAGAACATCCGAATTATATTGTGTTTACTGAAAGAGCATGTGGGTAAGTTTGAAATAATTAACAAATTTCTAGTAATTTTATTTAATTTC
Organism: Geophilus carpophagus; assembly: GCA_034687075.1. NCBI lineage: Eukaryota > Metazoa > Arthropoda > Chilopoda > Geophilomorpha > Geophilidae > Geophilus > Geophilus carpophagus. The sequence continues at coordinate 11,964 of JAQFZN010000904.1, read as the reverse complement.
TTATAAACTAAAATAAATAAATTTGTTAATGTTTTTTAAGTTGTTGTTCCTTTGTTGGTAAACGAGGCAACGGAGCTCAAGCAATTTCAATCGGAAAAAATTGTGATAAGTTTGGAATAGTTGTTCACGAGTTAGGCCACGTTGTTGGATTTTGGCACGAACATACTCGACCTGATAGAGATAACCATGTACAAATAATAACCAAAAACATCATGGCAGGTAATAATATATTTTTATTATATTTTTTAAAATAATTTTTTATGGTTTTGATGCGTTTCATCAGTTTTAAACTAAATCTCACCTTTTGTTTACATCATTTTAAATTTAAAAAGCTCCAACATTTTCTAATGAAAGGAAAAAAAAATTAACTTTGCTCTCATTTGCATGAAATAATTAGACCGTGTTGTGGTCGTGTATAAACAAGAGCAATCGTTTTGTAATGACTTGAAATTAACGTAATGCATATGCAAAATTACTCTCATGAGCACTTTAAAACTGGTGCCATATGCAAATAGGGCAATATCAAATTTTCTTTTTCTTAAATAAACACATTTCAGTATAAATTAATATTTTTAAATATTTTTAAAAAAAATTAATTTTTTTTATAAAAATATTTAAAAAAAAAAAATAAATAAATTATTAAAATTTAATATTTATTTATTTTTTGCATTTCTAAATTCGCAATTCTAAATGCATAAAGGTCAAACAGATTAAAAGTTGTTTAGTTACTTCAAGGAAAACTGATTTCAAGTTGATAAATACTTAATATTGTGCAATTCTCGTATATTTGACTCGCAGGGTTTTTTATTCTAGGGGAGATGTGTGTGGGTGGGTCCAGTAATAAGTGGTGAATGAATGAATCAGGCATTACTCAATTTATCTCCCCTCTTTAATCTATGACTCATTCACTTGTCTAAAAGTCCGAAATTTTCAACCCCCAACCGGGTTTCTCGTCTTAGTTCATCGTTTTAACGCTGCACAGTCAAACATTTATAATTAAAAGCAGCGAGTGCATTTAATTAGCAAAGTTAGCAATTAAAACAAGTTTTTCGGTGCAAGGCCAAGGAGAAAAGCGCATCCATCTGTGGTTGCAGATCAATTTCTCTTCCCACATCAAAGCTAGTCTTTCCATGGGGGAGGTGCAGTGACATTTGATTCCAATGTCCATTTTCTTTCCCACATGTTATTCGAGATGAGTTAAAAATAAAACAGACACTTTAATTTCTTACTATTACTATTTTCTTTTCTTTTGTCGAAAAAAAATTACAATTTTTATTTTATTTGTTGGATTTTTACTTATCTACATTTTGCACATTTTTGCTCAGCATCTTCAGCCAACATAGATGAATTGTTATTGCTTTTGGGTCAGCTAATAAAATTGGAAAAGAGTTTATTTTTTTTTTTATTTAACACCTTTCAGATGATGAGATATGACACTCCTAAGAGAAATTGAATTATTGGAATATTTCACTCAAGTGTAAAAAGGGATTTGGAAAAAAAATTAAAAGTTTATGGTATATAGGAGAAGAAAAAGAAAAAATGTGGGTCGTAAATATTTTTTGAAGGCAATAAAAGAAATCTAATCGGTTAGAAAAAGATTTTATTATACTTTTTTTATATTATATTACATTATAACACATACAGTATATGTTGTATGAAGGTATTAGACCAGAGTTTCTTGATCAATAGCATTGAATTTTATCAGTTTATGGATAATATGTCACTGATGTTAAGGCTACAAAATTGATGATAAAAGTGCACAAAGTTCAACTTTATTGGCTAAAAATTTGAACATTTTTGCTTAGTTTTTCCAGTATGTATAATAATTTAAAGGTTAATGATACGAGATTATTAATGATAAATTAGAGAAAAAATAATTTAATACATACATTAATTTAAGAAATAATTTTCTAATTGGTGTAATTTTTAATAAGACATTTGTTTGAGTTTACTAATTGTCTATTTAGGTTAATTTTGCGACTGAACCAACGTTCATGAGATCGTTTCACTAGGCATTCTCTTGAGGAAGCCGCTCAGTCATTAATTAAAGAGGATCATGTGTTTTTATTGCTATTGCTACGTAACTTCTATTGATCATTGAAAAATATCCGCTAACTGACTCAAATAACTCGAGCGCTTTTATGCTCCTTTTGCTCCAGTGAGGTCGCTGCCTATACAATTATCACATGTGTAAAAATGTTTACTTCATTTCTCTTTTCGTATTAACGGGGGAGATTTATGTGAAATCAAGTTAGCTTTATGGGAATTAAAATTAACTCAGTATAAATTCGAAGCAATACATTTTATTGCCTCCTATTTACACTGAGTGAATTTTTCAATGCATTGCGGCCATGTCTTTGTAGTTTATTCTCTTTCCTGCTTAATCGAATGATTATTTTTCTTAAGTATAACAATTTTAACTCAAACTGAACAATTTTTATTTAAAAAAATTATTTTGGATTCTTTAAACTTATACATGTGTTTATTTGTTATTTAAAAATTAATTTTGGCTTTATTCACATGTGTTTACTCCTATTACTTCATTGTTTAAGGCCTTTTCAATATTTTCCCTAAGATCATCGTCAGAACTGTAGTTTTTACTATCTGCTGTCTCTCTCTATATATGTTTTTATGTTAAAACGTTTTAGTAAAATCTAGTACCGTTTTTTATGACATTTTTAAGTGTCAGAATCATCTTCCTGATGTTTTTCTGCATCTTTTGATATGTTACACTTTAGTTTTGTGAGTTTTTATTGTGTTCTTTTTATTAGTTTGTTACACTTCTTTTTCTTATTGTTATATTATTATATTGTTTTTCTGGTTCTTCTATTTGTTCTAGTTGTTCTATTACCCCTTTGTTTATATCTAAACCTCTGTTTTCATTTAAATATGTCCCTTTCTTTTTGGCTTTCTCAATTTCATAGCTAACAAATAAAAGAACACAATAAAAACTCACAAAACTAAAGTGTAACATACCAAAAGATGCAGAAAAACATGAGGAAGATGATTCTGACACTTAAAAATGTCATAAAAAACGGTACTGAATGTTACCAAAACCTTTTAACATAAAAACATATATATAGAGAGAGACAGCAGATAGTAAAAACCACAGTTCTGATGATGATCTTAGGGAAAAGATTGAAAAAACCTTAAACAATGAAGTAATAGGAGTAAACACGTGTGAATAAAGCCAAAATTATTTTTTAAAGTAAAAAAATTAAAAATAAATTGAAATCTGACAGAAAAAGCAAACTAACAAAATAATATAAATATTATAAACTTTTTCCCAATGGATGGTACGATTTTAAAACAAATGCCACAATTCAATTACTATCCATTTTTATACAACAAAGAAATAGAATTATAATATATATATCCTATTAGAACTATCCCCAACAAATCTTTTAAAATTCTCCCTTTGAACTTTGTTGCTAACCTTGTGTGTGTATAGCCACACCACCCCATACAAACACATCTGTTTGTACTATTTTCGCAAAAATCCAAAGTTTAGAAAAACAACAGCTGTTGTTTTCATTCAAGACACATAGAGAGAGGATTGTAATTCTCATTAAATTTCCCTCAACCTCTTTATACTTGCAACCAAATGCAATTTGCTTCAAATTTCATTTGATTTTTTGTTTGTTTGTTCTTTTTCACTTATTTAAAAGAAGGAAAACAAGGTAATTTGTACAATGAATTACGAAGCAATAAAGCAAGTTGGAGAAATAAAAGGAAATTAAGCTCAACATGCCAAATGTAATTGCAAAAAAAAACACAACACAGTGGCCCAATTTTAGCACATGTGTCGAGAATGATGATGCGAAGGGAAGGAAAAGAGATTGTGTACAGGGTCCTCCTACCATAAGGCATTGATTTCCAATAAAGCAATGTATCCCTCTTTTTTTCTTTTTTACATGGCCTTTCTCTAACCTCCCCCACTCTTCCATCGACACCCCCTAATTAATGTTAGCAACAAGCCATCTGTGAAGTGAAGTGCTGGATGGGATATTGTGTCACTATCCAAGTTTAACTTTTAAGGGTGCAGTTAGCGACTTTTTATTTAAATAAAACCAAAATAAATTGAGAATTTGTTGTGAATTAATTATAATTTGCAGAATCTTTAGTTATATTTATTTGCAGTTGTTACTATGAAATTTTTATAAAGTTGGTTAAGGTTTGTAAATATTTAATAAACATAATTTTACTTTTATTTTTTATTTTGGAAGGTCAGGAGTACAACTTCAATAAATTATCAGAAGAGGAGGTGAATTCATTAAGTCAAGCCTATGACTTTGATAGTATAATGCACTACGCCAGAAACACCTTCTCTAAGGGTACTTACATGGACACTATTCTGCCTCAAGAAGATCCTACCACAAGCACCAGACCGGAAATTGGACAAAGAATTCGGCTCAGTAAAGGAGATATCTCACAGACCAACCTTCTCTACAAATGCCCAAGTATTTTTTTTTCCATATTTTTTTTTAATAGGTGAGATAAAAATCACAAAATAAAGAGAAAGAAATACGGGAAAATGTGTTTTTCTACTTTTCTCTCTCTTTCTTTTGTCTCTGGCTCTTTATATCGCATCTTCCGCATCACTGGTTGTCATGCCAACCAAATCACAATAAAATCAAGATCTCTTTCCACTCAACTCGTTTAGACATTGCCGCTGAGGGCTTTCCTTTGATGCGGTCGCAAATAGCAATTATCTTCTTTTTTTTATTTATTTAGTTTTATTATATATATATATATTTTATATGTATTAATATATATATATATATAAATTTATTCTTTTATATATATTATTTGAAAATACTTTTTGGAAAAGATTAAATTCGATTTTTGCTAATCTTTAATAGCATGTGGACGAACATTTCAAGAGGCAATGGGCGTTTTTTCATCTCCATCTATTCAACCAGCAGAAGGAACGAAATGTGAATGGCGCATTTCAGCCACGCATGGAGAGAAAATTGTTCTCAATTTCACTCATATGGACTTGTTTGAAGCTTCAATGTGCGATCACGAGTACGTGGAAGTGTTTGATGGTTATTGGCATAAATCGCCATCTCTCGGTGAGTTTCGATTTAATTCAATTTAAATCAATTTTATTAGCTTTACAATTGAATGAATTATTAGTTTAAAATTTTTAACGTTTATTTAATTGAAGGAGATTATTTTTACATAATCTTTTTTTTTTATTTATTTTATTTATGTAATATTTTTTAATATTTTAATAGGGAGATTTTGTGGAACTAGAATTCCAGATACTATAGTTTCCGGAAATAGTCGTGTGACTATTATCTATCAATCGCATAATTTTCCTCGAGGGTTGAAAGGTTTTTCAGCTTCTTATGAAGGTAATTCATTTATTTTCTAGCTTAATGATAAAAATTATGGTTGTCTGCCAACTGTTTAAATTTAATGGAAGTTTGGGATGTTTCACGCCATCTTTTGACAAAAGAAAAAAATTTTTGAACCGCGATTTTTGTATAAATTTCAATAATTTGCTGTTTTTATTGCGAATTTTAAGCGGTATGTGGTGGAGATATGGAAATGGATGAAGGGCATTTACAAAGTCCCAATTACCCTGACGATTACAGACCAAATAAGGAATGTACATGGAGAATAACTGTGCCAGAGAAATACCAAGTTGCTCTCAAATTTCAATCGTTTGAGGTACAAATTTGATTTAAAATTTTTTTCCATCTTTTTTTTTTAATTTTAAATTAAATTACGTTTAAATTTTAGGTTGAAAATCATGACAATTGTGTTTATGATTACATGGAAATTCGTGATGGACACGAAATTGACAGTCCTCTTATCGGTAAATTTTGCGGTTACAAAATTCCTGAGGATGTAAAATCAACGGGAAATAAATTGTTCGTGAAATTTGTTTCGGATGGAACCGTACAAAAAGCTGGTTTTGCTGCACATATAATGAAAGGTTAACTTTGATAATTTCATTTCATTCAATGCAAAAAATATAAAAATTAATTTAAAAAAATTTAGAGTATGATGAGTGCGCCACTGGAGATCACGGATGTCAACACGAATGTCAAAATACATTAGGAGGATTTAGATGTAGGTGTAAAATAGGTTTTGAATTACATTCTGACGGCAAGCGATGCGAAGGTAAAATAAATTAATTTTTTAATATTTTTATACAGCGTGTCCGGCCAAACACCTACCAGGTGAATTATTTTACAAACATGAGAATTTAAAAATATTTTAAATTATCAATTTGAGTAAATAACATATGAGGAATTCAATAAAACATGTTAAATTTATATGACATTGTTGCATCATTGTTTTGCAACTTGTAACTTTTAAACTAACAATGCTACACAAAAAATGTCAATTACAAAGTTGTAGACTACCATTTGTTTAGTACATTGCCACATGAAAAACTTTTTGTTTGTAGAACTATTTTTCCTTAAAATTTAAAAAAACTAAAAAAATTATTTTTATTATGCATGATGATTTTTACTTCAGAGGATAATTAAAGAAAAGAAAAAATAATAAGGAGGTGCAAAAATCATCATCCATAATGAAAATCATTTTTTTAGTTTTTTAGTTAAAAAAAATAGTCCTATAAACAAAAAGTTTTTCATGTGGCAATGTCCTAAACAAATGGTGCTCTACAACTTTGCAATTGACATTTTTTTGTGTAGCATTGTTGGTTTAAAAGTTACAAGTTGCAAAACAATGATGCAACAATGTCATATAAATTTAACATGTTTTATTGAATTCCTCATATGTCATTTACTTAAATTGATAATTTAAAATATTTTTAAAAATTCTCATGTTTGTAAAATAATTCACCTGGTAGGTGTTTAGCCAGACACCCTGTATATGTAATTAGTATTTATTATAATTAATTATAAATATAATAGATGCATGTGGAGGACAGGTTAATGCTCCCAATGGAACTTTAGTAAGTCCATCCTTTCCTGAATTGTATCCCCCTAATAAAAACTGTGTTTGGGAAATCATTGCGCCGCCTCAATATCGAATAACGCTCAATTTCACACATTTTGATTTGGAAGGCAATAACGTAAATTATTTACATTTTTCTAATTTTTTTTTCAATACTTTAATAATTTTTCAAATTTTGTATTGAAACAGCAAGACTGTGAATACGATAGTATTGATATTCGTAGTAAAATGGGAAAAAATGAGATAAAAAAACACGGCATGTTTTGCGGTTCAAAACTGCCACCAGTTGTCACTTCTGAAGGAAACAGTTTACGAATTGAGTTTAGTTCAGATAATTCGGTTCAAAAAAGCGGTTTTGCTGCCATATTTTTTACAGGTAAGGAAATAGAATAATATACTTTGTTAGGAAGTTATCTTAATGAAATTATTTTTATTTTATATGTAGACAAAGATGAATGCGCAACAAATAATGGTGGTTGTCAACACATTTGCAAAAATACAATTGGCAGTTACATGTGTGCATGCCACAATGGCTTCACACTTCACGAAAATAAACACGATTGTAAGGAAGGAGGATGTAAACACGAGATCACTGCACCTGTGGGAGAAATCACGAGTCCTAATCATCCTGATTATTATCCCAGTCGAAAGGACTGTGTATGGCATTTCACTACAACACCCGGACATAGAATCAAACTCGTAAAACTAATTAAATTAAACCACGAATAATAAAAGATTAAAATTTATTCTTATTCTTATTTTAATTAGGTGTTTAATGAATTCGAAATGGAGCCACATCAAGAATGTGCTTACGATCACATTGTCGTTTACGATGGAGATAGCACTGAATCTCCAACTTTAGGACGGTTTTGTGGGTCTAAAGTGCCACATCCCATTATTGCTAGTAGTAACGAGATGTACATGGTCTTTAAATCGGATGCGTCCGTTCAAAGAAAAGGATTCAAAGCGACTCATACTACAGGTTAGATTGAATTCTCTAATAAATCACAGTTAATTCCGACATATTTATCTGATTGTTATTCGAATTTTAAATGAGTTGTATTAAATCGAGCGATAATCTCTGCAATACTCGTTTGTTTTTGATTTTTACGAAGTAATAGAGCGAGTTAAGAGATTGTTTCAGTTTAATACTGTCATTTAAAGTCCAATTTCTATACATTTTTTTATTAATGATTTTTTTTTCTGATTAGTTTGTGGCGGACATTTGCAAGCCAAGCTGTCTGTTGAACATTTATACTCTCACTCCAAGTATGGGGATCAGAATTATGATAATAAAGAAGATTGCGACTGGGTAGTAGCAGCCCAATTCCAGCATCGCGTTCGTTTGCGATTCCTTACCTTTGAGATAGAAGACGAGCAAGATTGTGGCTATGATTACGTCGAAGTGTACGACGGTCCTGATGATTCGTCTCCCCATTTGGGCAGATTTTGTGGCAACAGAGTAATTAAAAAGATCCTAGAGTTTTTAATATTTAAATTTATTTAAATGAAATATTTTGAATTTTTAATAATTAGTTGCCATCTGAAGTTGTATCGACGAGTGAGGCGCTTCTGCTTCGGTTCCGTTCGGATGATACAATCAATACTAAAGGATTTTCAGCTGCGTATCTCATCACCGATCCCATAGATGAAGAAGACAACATGGTTGGTGGAAAATAGGATTAAGTTTTAGTTAAGACAAGGTTGAATAAAAATTCCCGTAAACTGAAGGATGAGAAGAAAAGAATATAAAGAAATAAAAAGATGAAGCGGTTTTAAAATAAAAAAAATTAGAGTAATAATAATAAAAGATGGGAATCGTATGGTATTATTTCGTTTTGAGCCTTGGATCGACAACTACTGCCATCAACAGATATTTCTATTTGAATATCAAAGAATATTTTCTCAAAATATCACAAGATTATGACTTTAAACGGTGCAATTTTTCGTAAATATTTTTTTTCTAATTTTCTTTTAGGAATCTAGTTGATTACTGTTTAAATTTATAAATTTAATTTTTCTAAGATCCTAAAAAAGGCAGTAAAATTTTTGTATGTTTTTTTCTTGTTGAGAATGATCTTCTTTTGCATGTAAACATTTTAGTAGTGAGAATTTGTCCTCGCAAATTAGAGAGGTTGATATTAATTTCCGTTAGAGTTCAAAGTGCAATATAGTAGTGAGATAATTAATTCTATAGAAATCTGTTTAGATAAAAGACAAAACTAAAAAAAGATAAAATTTCATAGATTTTTTTTTTTAAAAATAATTAATGTCTTGAAAAAAATTTCATTTACAATTGTTTGTAGTCTTCAAGTTTTTGTACTTGTAATTTTTTTTGTATCAATTTTGATGATACAAAACATTAATAAACATGCGATAAAATCAATGATTTATAGGTTAACCCGATTAAACGTGAAAATGTTTATTACTTTTATTAGTATTTTGAACTGTACAGAAAGTTTTTACTATGGGAGAGATTACTGGTTGAGAAATTAAAACGACAAGCCCCACTAAAATAATTAAAAATTAAAAAAATTAAAATTATAATTAAAATTTACCCATATTATTGCAAAAAACAGCAATGATGTGAGTTAAAATTAAAACGGTGCCCTGAATTACATTTGATCATTATTAATCCCGACCCTCGATTCAAGGCACACTGGCAAGTACATAGAAAATTTTAATTTTTCCAAAACGCAAAAATTAACTATACACAAGAATAGAATTCTAAACACAGGGGCCGAAATTATTATTTTTCTTTTCATTAAAAAAGTAAACACTAAGTGTCCACACACTATTAATAAATCCATTATTTGTTGCTCCCGTTAATTTATCACATCCGATCCCCGCCCGGGGGCCATGGAATTCTGTCGCACTTACAAGTCTTTGGCTTCACATTAATAATTTACGGGAGTGTTGAATCAGAAAAAAAAGAAGAGAAAATTGGCATCTAATCGATTTTCACTGTCGAGTAGATTTTTCGAACAAATGCATTGGTTCCGATGTAACCGAACGTACCTGCAAGTCAAAATAATAATTTATATTTACAAAAATGTAAACAAACTGAATTAAAATCCAATTCATACCACACATAATCCCCAAAACAGTGCTAAACAGTGCCATATAACCAAAATAAAACGTGGTTTGGAATAAACCATACATTCTAAAACAGAAAATTTATATTAATACATGGTTAGGTAATGGTATTTTATTTTATAATCAAATTTGTTTGTGCAATTAGACCTCGAACTTCAGTCCATCTATTATCAAAGCAACAGATGTTGACCAAGAAAATAAGAAACACCAATTTCCTGGTCATTCAACTTAAGTGAAAGGTCAGTTAAATATAAAAATAGGGGGTTTAAATAAGTCACTGATTATTCTGATTATTTTGATTAGTTGATCATTTTATTATTCACATGACTGGATTCAACCAATCCTGTGGAATGCTTATTCACAGGATTGGTTAAATCCAGTCATGTGAATAATCAAATGATCAACTAATCAAAATAATCAGAATAATCAGTGACTTATTGAAACCCCCTATTGATTATATTACATTGGAAATTTTGAATCAATTTATGATTATAAATCTAATAAAAAAAAACGTACTTTGTTTTAAAGAAAAAGTAATAGAAAGAATATAGGTAAACATAGCCGGATGTAGAGGCTGCTGCCATGAAGCTTGTCCATTGCCTAAATTAAAAACCAACATAATTAATGAGGCAATATTAAACTATTTTATTAAACTTGTACTTACCACCTGTAGTCTTCAGCATTGAGGAGAAAATATGTACAAACTATAGTCACACATACTGTGACAATTGCAAGGATTATGAAAACCAACAGCATAAAACCATAGACATAATAAATTTTATATGCCCAGAAAGAAGTGAAAATGAAATACCTGTGGGAGAAAAATAACAAAATTAATCAAAAATACAATTATTTTAAAGTGAAGAAATAGAAATACTCACATTTCAATAAAAATTGAACCAAACGGCAAAATCCCTCCTAAAATAATGATAACAGCAGGTTCCATAAACCATTTCTTCTCGGGAATAGGCCGAGGAACTGCATTAATACGACATGGATAATTTGGTTGACCAGCCAAATTCCGCCCCAGTACAACACCAACAAGAGTAAGAGGTAAAATCACAAAGAAACAGATAAATGTCACTGCCATCTAAACATTTAAAAAAAATTAATACTCTTAAATTTAAATATATGTATTATTTTTTATTTACCATGGTGACAAACGGTATAGCTCGTGAGGCATGATAATAAATGGCAATGAAGTTAATAAAAAATGCAGTGCCACATACTAAAGCAGGTAACAAGAATGCACTTAAAAGCAACTGTTTGATCCATACTTTGCCACCCATTCGAGAATACAATCCACCACCGAAATAACCATTTACAGGCGATGTAGCTGCGTATACAAATATCGAGGTACTCAACAGTGAACCTCGTCTAGTAAGAAAATAAAAAAATATTATGAAAATAAATGTTAATACTGGAATAAATGGATTAAAAAAATATACTCAGTATATAATTCTCCCATGATTGCAAAGAGAATAACACACAATGTCACTACAGAAATCTGATAACCAGTGCCTATCAAAGCTGAAAATAGCATAGGATGTGATGCAGGGCGAAAAACATCGCCATGAACTTGTTTCCAGCCATACTCATCACCTAAATCTCGTTCCTAGAGGAAAAATAAAATCAAAATAATTATCAAATAAGGAAATTCCTTTTTAAAAAGTTTATTATGAACGTTTACCATGTCATCCATTTCCTCGTCCTTACTGTAACGAGCGTAATCCTTGCGTAATGTTCTCATTAGTATCATAGAAACAAGTCCCACGAGAAATATCACCATCATAAACGAGTTAAAGATAGAAAACCAATGAATCTAAAACGGTTAAAAATATTATTATACTATTTACCGTCTTCCCTCGCCATTAAGGACATGTCCCTAACTCCGAATTATAAGGACATGTCACTATATTTCGAGTTAGA
>JAQFZN010000903.1:0-21176 GCA_034687075.1 Geophilus carpophagus | reverse complement strand
AATGAAATAAATAATTAGAGTAAATAATTTTATATATTTGGTGAGTCAAAGGGAAGGAAATGGCGGATTTTATATTCAACTTCCGTTTAGTTGGGGTAAATTTAATGTTATGATAGCTGACGGTTACGTATCGACTAAAATTGCTTTTATTTATGATTACGTGACCAACTTAACTGCTTAAATGGCGATCGAGACCTTATTTCATTTCTAGGCTTAGCATTTAGCCTAGTTTCCACATGGTTTACGCTTTCTCTTTAATTGCAGTTTTATTTCTCTATTTGGGTCAGCGAAAGTGGTTGAGAGAGAAATGGGTGAGTGTAACGTGTGATTACACGATCTAACCGTGGGTAACTCGAATATTTCAATTTTTTCCGTAATTTATCTCGATTAAATGAAAATTCAAAGATGGCGGTTTGTAAATTGAACAGAAAATAAGGTGAGATAGAACTGGTGCTGCGCTCTGTGAAGAAGCATCAACAAGTGAGTTGTTATCGATTGACTTTGACCTTGAAGGAAGAAATCGTTGCGGCGCTCGCTTCTCTTCTCACTAGCATCAAGAGCAGTTGGTGGCATTGAACTTGTAAAGGGAGTGATGGAAAGGATGCGTGCACAATATTTGAACCAGTTAGAATTACTACCACCTCCTACTCCGCCTATATGATATAATACTGTGCGCGAAACGATTGAGTGATGCTCTGAACATGTGGTCGGTTGACGAATCAAGTTGAGGTAAACATAGCAAATCCGATACGGTTTAAAGTTGAATGATTGCGTTTAAAATTCGGCTTAAGGTAGGGAATCGTTGGTTGTTTAATGTACTGAAGCTTTTTGTATGGTTTTTTGCAAAGAGAGATCTTTATTTGGGATTTTTAACGGTCGTTTTTTGAATTTGACAGAATGGCGGATGCTTATTGTTTTTGTGCATTGGGGAAAAATTGAGGTAAGTGAATGCGATTGGGTAGAAAATTTGGTTTTCAGTTGGGATTTATTTGTTGTTTAATGGTGTGAATTTTTGGGTTTGTAAATTGAAAAGGGGGAAAGGTTATTTGGATTTGGAATGGTAGAAATTCGGTTTAGAAATGGCGGAATGTTTTTGTATTTCTCTGCAGGGAAAAGATTCATTTTGAGGTCAAATCGTTAAAGCGCACTTTAAAGTTATTAATTTAACAGAAATAAATTTCTCTAAACATAAAAATGTTAAAAAGAAAATCACGTGACTAAAATATCAACAAACAATCTGATAATTTTCTGATTCATTGCTAATCATTTAATTTAATACCCAAAAACATCCTAATCAGATAAAAAAAATAACACAAACACAACTAATTTCCCTTAAATTAATAACTTCCACTCCAGAATTGATGTGTTAATTTCCACGTAGAAGAAAAGAATGAGAAATAACAAATGAAAATGAAAAAAATACACTTAATCTCAGACAGAGTCTGTTGGAAATTTGGAACCCTGGCTCGTGCCATGTAAAAGGCAGGGCTAGGGGTGGGCAAGAAAAGGGACCGGCGAGCACCTTTTGCCACCCCCTTTTGTCGTATTTGTATGGCAGGGCCAAGGGGACAAAATGTTGATTCTTAGCGGCACGTGGCCCGGTCCCCACTCCATCTGCGGCAGCTGCTAGATTTGCATATATTATGTCGGTGTTAGTAAAGCAAACACCGTCATCCCTTGTTTAGGGCCCCTTGGCATTGATTGGAGGAAAGAGGAGCCAGATTAAACTGCGCTTGTTGGCTGCTGGCCCTGATAAAGCTCGTTTCATTCATAATAATTCAAATTAAGGGGAGGCACAAAGGACCTGTGGCAGGGATTGAGGATGGACTCGGGACTAGCTGGAGAATTGTGTGGTGTGGGTAGGGGCCCCTGGATTGGCCATTAGCATTAGTGTAAGGGGGAGGGTGGGGATTTGAGGCACAAAGGGGACCGGTGGTGTTTATAAGAGGGAGTCAGCAGATGGGAGCCTCATTCATGCGAGTGGGAGTCAGAGAGGTAGTTGCAAGTGGTTCTAGTCGGACGGGGTATATAGCGGGTTTTGACATGTTGTCCCCACAGTCTTCCGATATGGCTGATATTTTTAGCGAGCTTGGGGTTGCGCTGTTGGCTTATGGTGAGTGAATTTGTTTTTGTTTGTTGTTTTATTGTGGGTTTTAGAAATTTTTATTTTTATTTATTTTTTAAAATTTAAAATGAAAATGATTTGTAATATTTGTTATTTTATTTTGAAACAGGTGAACGAAGCTATAGTAAATCTGAAATGGCATCTCCAGGATCGACGCTCGTGGAGAACAGCTCGATCTCATCATTGGTGGATGCAGATGATGTGATAATGGAAAATGGACTGAACACCAAGTGCCCATTGTGCAACGAAATTTTTACTCTGCCCAAAGTATTATCCTGCTTCCACTCCTTCTGCCAGCCGTGTCTGGAGAAGCACATGGAGTCGTCGGACAAACTCACTTGTCCGCAGTGCCATCAAGAATGCGCGCTCTCGTCGTCCGGTGTCTCAGGTCTGCCCTCCGACTACGCCATCAGCAACATTTTGGAGTCGTCGGCCATGGAGGGCAGCGCCCTACACTGCACCGGGTGCAAGAGCAAGGAGTCGAACGCGGTGGCTCGTTGCTTCGATTGTGCCAACTTCCTCTGTCCCAACTGCGTGATGGCGCACCAGTTTATGCACTGCTTCGAGGGCCATCGCGTGCTCACGCTCGGCGAGCTGCAGAACAACAAAGACGAGCTACGAGTCGAAAAACCCGTCAGCTGTCCACGACACAAGAACGAGCTACTCAAATACTTCTGCAAAACATGCAATCTGCCCATTTGTAAAGAGTGCACCGTGATCGAACACGTGAAGGGCATGCACGACTACGAATACCTGTCCGACATCGGACCCAAACAAGTAGAACAGGTGTCGCAGCTCGTCGATGACGGTCGTGTCAAGTCGAACGATCTGCGCAACATGCTCAAGGGCGTCGAGCACACGTCCAATCGGCTCCAGGTGCAGTATCATAAAGCGCAGAATGAGATTAATGAAACTTTTCAGTTTTACCGCTCCATGATCGACGAGAGGAAACAGGAGGCGCTCAAGGAACTCGAGAGCGTCTATAATTCCAAACAGGTGTCGATCAACGTGCTTGGACAGAAGGTGCAGGAAGCGATCGACAAAATCTTTCACACGTGCGAGTTCGTCGACAGACTCACCAAGTACGCGAGCAACACTGAAGTTTTGATGTTCAAAAAACTGCTCGATGCCAAATTGCACAGCGTCCTCGGCTATAATCCTGACACCAATTTGCAGAACGTATACGACATCGAGTTTGTGTCCAACTATCAGGCCATCCAGGTAGGTGTGCGCAACACTTTCGGCTACATACGTTCCAGTTCGGAGATGCCCCCGAATAACACGCCCGTCGCCACCGTGGTCGCCACCTCCACCAACACAAACACCCACACGAAACCACAACCGATTGCAAGGCCCACCAATGGAACCATCTCGAGCAACAGCAATTCGTCGTCGTCGTCCTCGAGTCAAGGCTCAGCGACAATCATCTCGACACCACCTCTGAATGGCATCATCGAAAGGCCCTATCAAAATGGACATATTACGAGCTTCGAGTCGAATATGTTGTCCAAGAGATTCAGTTCGACTAATAATTTAGGACCGTTTTCAACCAGTTTAGGGGATATGAACCCGTATGAGAAATGGTCGAGCGGGAATAACGATAATTCGAGCAGTATTTTTCAGAATGGCGGCGACCATTTCCCATTAAGTTCGGATCCGGTGATCGATTTGTCGTCCAAGCTGATCACGGCCAATATCAGCATCTTCCCGCCCAAGTCGCAGATCAAGAGACAAAAGATGATTTATCATTGCAAGTTTGGCGAGTTTGGAGTGATGGAAGGTCAGTTCACCGAACCGAGCGGGGTTGCGGTGAACGCGCAGAATGATATCATTGTAGCCGATACGAATAATCATCGAATTCAGATCTTTGATAAAGAAGGCCGATTCAAGTTTCAGTTTGGCGAGTGCGGCAAACGCGACGGTCAACTGCTATACCCGAACCGGGTGGCCGTGGTGAAGACGTCCGGAGACATCATCGTCACGGAGCGCAGCCCCACTCACCAGATTCAAATCTATAACCAATATGGACAGTTTGTGCGCAAGTTCGGCGCCAACATTCTGCAGCACCCACGAGGGGTCACGGTCGATAATAAGGGACGCATCATTGTTGTGGAATGTAAAGTGATGCGGGTCATCATCTTCGATCAAATGGGAAATGTGCTGCAGAAGTTTGGCTGCTCGAAGCATCTCGAGTTTCCCAACGGAGTGGTCGTCAACGATAAACAGGAGATTTTCATCAGCGACAACCGCGCCCACTGTGTCAAGGTGTTCAACTACGAGGGCATTTATCTGCGCCAGATCGGCGGCGAAGGCATCACCAATTACCCGATTGGGGTAGGCATCAATCAGGCTGGAGAGATTTTGATCGCCGACAATCACAACAACTTCAATCTGACCATCTTCACGCAGGATGGGCAACTGGTCAGCGCTTTGGAGAGTAAAGTTAAGCATGCGCAGTGCTTTGATGTTGCATTAATGGATGATGGATCGGTCGTGTTGGCTAGTAAAGATTATCGTCTTTATATTTATCGTTATATTCAGATCCCTAGTATGGGATTGTGAGTAGGCTTATTTTATGTCCATTTATTAAAATTATTGTTTTTTTTTCTCTTTTTTTTATAATTTTATAATTGAATTTTTGAATTTGAATTTGAATTAATTCAGGAAAAATGGATGAGGGAAAAATAAATTTTTATCATATTTTTTTCTTTTTTTCCCTCTTTTTCTCTTAATCCGTTTTTCTTCAATTAATTAATGGATTAATTGATTATTAATGATAAAAAGTTGAATTTTTTTTCTTTTTTCTACTGTGGTATAATCAACTTTGATACATATCTTGGTGTTGCCAGCTGAATTGTTTTTAGGCAGCTGCTACCCAACTCTTATTATAATATACCTTTCTCTCCCTACCATTTTCCTCGCTTCCCTTGTTCTCCCCATTTAGGGACCGTTTCTCACACCATCTGGTCACCTTTTGGGATGAATTAATTCACCTGGTGTTGTGTATGTGTGTGGGTTCCTGATTAAATACCCACACTTTATCAAACAAACATTTTAATAATTTTTTTTGTTGTTTTTCATTTTTTGGTTTATACTTTTTCTTTCTTTTGTGATTATTTAAATTTAAAAAATGGCCGAGAAAAAATATTCCACATAAGTTTGTGTCCAGCCAAATTTTTGATGATAGTAAAAGGAGATATGAAAATTGAGAAAAAAATTTGAAAGAAAAACAAATCTATATATATATATATATTAAAATATATTATACCTTTGCTGTGTACTATTTCATATGCAAATCAATACTTGTTGTTGTTTTATCACTCATCCATGTTCCCTGCAAGTTGGGGAGCTTTTTTTCCTATTTATTACTTATTTATCAAAGCACTTCAGCTCAAAATGTTATTACAAGAAAAATAATAAGAAGAATGTTTGTGTGCACTTATTGTAAAAGTTTTCAGTTTTATTTTTTACGTTTAATTATTATTATTATTATTTCGAAAAAATGTGAGGGAGGTTATTTTTTCACTTTGTTTCAGTTGATTTTATTTAGGTAGAAAAATTGATGTTTTTACGAATTTTTGAAATGGAAAAATTTTAAAAATTGGAGGTTTTTCTTTGTTTTTTTTGTGTTTTTTTCGATTTTTCCTCCTACGCTTTGTCTCAAAAGTGCATGTCATTTTGTGCATTTCAAGATAACAATTTAAAGGGTTATAATTGAATTTTTTTGGGAGATAGTTTCTTCATCAATGCTCTAATTTATTATTATTATTATTATTATTATATTTTATTATTACTATTAATTATTATTATTATTATTATTATATGTATAAAATAAATTCCATATTTGTTTGTTAGGGACCAAGTTTTGTTAGCAAATGATTTTCTCCTTCTTTTTGTTATCTGAATTTTTTTGATTTATTTTAAATTTTAATTTATAAATAATAATATAATTTGTATTTGTAATGATAATAATGAAATGTTATGATATTTAATATAAAAAAAGAAGGGGAAAACATTTTTCTAACATTACAATCCGGACAAAACTGCACCAGTTTTTAATAATTCCCCATTTTTGTTTCGAGAACCTTCCAGAATTCCCTGTAATTTGCTCACAGAATAGGACACTTATAATAGGTGCACTTTTCTTTGTTATTTAATTATAAAATAGTAAAAAATATATAAAAAAAATAAAGGGGGAAATAAATATTCAAATATGTCCAGTTTGTGAGCAATTAAGATGAAGATTTTTTGTTTCCCATGAAATGTTTTATGTCTTGAAATGATGAAAGAAAATAGCAAAACATAAAAAATGACATTATGCACTCTGTTTCTATGAATAGATATATTTTATTACAAACATTTTTGCTGTATAACTCCTGAGCTGTCAATCATTGTGAGAGTTTAAGTGAAAAAAGGTCCCTTATAATAACAAATAAGAAACTGTTATGTTTAAACTATTACTAGTCAACAAAAATTAAAAATGTAAAAAATTAAAAAAAAAAGAAAAAAAAAACTTGTCAGAAACTAAATTGAAACCAGGCAGGAACAAGTGTTTTTTTTATTATTAATATTATTATAAATTAGTTAACGAATGTTTTATATATTTTTTTGTAATTTTTTGATTTTCTTGTTAATGTGAAACTAATTTTTATTAGTTGTGCGAAGATATAATTTTTCCTTTCAATTATTTTCTATAATTTTATAAATATTTAATATTATTTTCAATTCGAATAGCAATAGAATTTTGGAAAAGTTGTCCAATAATATAGTTATTATAATAACAGTAATAAATGTTATTTAAATTTCTAGTTAGAAAAATTTGTATGAAATGTGTTTTTTCTTTTTAATGAAAAGTAAATATTCGTTTGGTTATTTCTTTATTCGATACTCCATTTTTTTAAATTTATTATCACTTAATCCTGCCTGGATTAGTCGAAAGGCAAGAAGAGCAGCTGAAAATTTAATTTGCAAAACTTTGTTGGTTGAGGTAGTTTTTTTTTCTTTTTTCTTTTTTTTTTTTTAATTTTTATAACTTTTATTTGTGATTTAAGTTTTGCATGCACAATATTTTTTTAAAATATATTTATGTGGTTAATTAATAACTTGAACATGAATCTTGCCATTTTTTTTCTCTTGTTATTGAATGAAATCCAAATTTATTATTATAATTATTATTATTATTATTACGATTATTCATTATTAATCTTTTTTTTTCAATTGTTTAATAGATTTTACGCTATTGACAATGAAAATTTTAATATAATTGTCATTATTAATTATTATTACTATTAAGTTTATTTTTTTTCTCTCTCAATTTATTTTTCTTTAATTAATTTTTAAACTTCCAAAATTTGGATCTCGGCTGTCTCAAGTTGTGTTTTATAATTTTTTTCTCTCTATTCCATTTATTATTACAATTATTATTAATTATATAATTTAAATTATTTCTTCCATCTTTTCATCAGATTTTTTCATAATTTTCATAAATATTAAAATTGTTGCTACTGATACTTATTTATTAACCAAAAACTACTTAAAAAGACTGCAGAATAATAAAATAAATAAACAAACAAATAATTATATTCCAAAATGATTAAAAAAACAAACAAAAAACCAATTATATAAACACACTTTAGTAGCACCAATTTATGATTTTTTTAAATTAAATGTATATATATATCTATGAATATGTTTGACCAACTTGTTAAAACTATTTTTCATCCTGCATTGTTTTATTATTCAAAAGTGCTCTTGTGATTGGTCAGTTCGGCAAAAAAATCTTTTCCCCTTTATTCTAATATATTTTAGTGGACAAAAGTAAAAGAAAGTAAAATTGCATTGGTATAGTTTATCAAAAATAATATTAATTACTCATGATACTCTGTTGTTGAGCTTAAATAAGCCATTTTACATTGGAACAGTACTTTTGATATTGCTTATCCAGTTACAGAGTGGGTGGAACATAGCCATATTTATGGGTTTTACTACAAAAAAATTCAGAGCAGGTTGAATATCTGTTAGAAATAAAAACCAAACTGGTGAATTATAAAAAAAATTGAAATGGAAATAAAATAAAATTTGTTTAACATTTTATTTTATTTTTATAATACGAAAATGAAGTAAATCAAATGTATTAAGACCTAGTTTTGCCTCAGTATTCAGTAAAATCCTTCATAAGGTATGTTCCTCTCCTCTTTGTTGTATTGTACAGTCAAATTGAGTTGTGATAATCACACTTTATCTTCCAATAAATAATAAAAATAATTGTTGAACTGATTACAAAAAAATAACCCTCTTGAATGATAGAAAAGGAAGTAAAGATAAATGCATTCAGTCTGTTTGTGTCTCAATGTAACTGGAAACTAAAGAAAACATTGGTGTGTCTGTATAGAAAAAAGTTGCTACAAAATGTAGAAAAATATCACTTTTTTTAAGCTCAAAAAAATGTGAATTTTTTGAATTTGAATCCTATTAATGGGTTGAAAAAATTGTAAATGTGTGGGTTTGTTGGCCTAGATGTGGCAAGCTCATTTATGGTTAGGAAAAGATGGTCTCCAAGAAAGATAATTACATTTCCTCCTGCTTCTTATTGATCTTATATTTTTTTAAATTTACTTTTTATTCAATTTAATTTGTTCGTTTGTTTTGTTTATTTTCTGTTTTTTTTTTATTATTATTTTTAAAGTTGCAGCAATGGGCGTGTTTGGAATATTATAAATATAAAATTGTATATATAAATAAAGTAGAATCGTCTGTATTTCTATATTGTATATGACATTTATAAATGGTATATTCATTTTATATTATAAAAATTTAAATTTAAATTGAGAAAAAAAATGTGTTTTGAAATTTAAATTTGAATTTGAGAAAAATATGAAACCAATTGCTCTTGTACGTTTGAAGCTCAGCATATATACGAAATAAATAATAAATTGATTAATTTAATCTATTAATTAATCAATTTAATTAGTTAAATGATTAATTAAACATTAAATTTCAAAAATTTAAGCCATGCCATTGCTGCATTGTGCTAAGGAGCTGCCTTAAGAAATTGTTTATCAAACACATTTGGGCCTTTCAAATGAAATTTGGAGCAAGGAAAAGTTTCAATTATTTTTTTTTCTGTTTTATTTTTCATATTATTATTAATTTATCTAATTTAAATGGAAGAAAAATTCGTTGTTTATGCTTTTTCTATGAAAATGTATGGAAAAATTTGCAGTTTTTCTTTTTTGTTTTATGTTGTTGTAAGTGTAAATTTCAGAATTTGAATTGATGACAAAATTACAAATATTTTTTTTAATTGAATTTTCCAAAATTGTCAAAAAAATTTCAAAAATATGTCCATGATTCCAATTTTAGCTGCAAATACTACCTCTTGCAGAATGCAATAGAAATGATTTGAAAAACTTAAGAATATGCAAGCATTCCTGTCTATTTTGAGGAGTTATTTTATTAAAGCTTAATAATGGTAATAATTAATGATAATAATATAATAATGTAGTTTTGTGTAATTATTATAAAAAAAGCTATAAAAAAAAACAAAAAAATATAAATAATAATTTTTTTCATTGTAAACTTGTAGTTTCTAAATTATTTTTGTTGATCTCTTCATATTTATATAAAAATCTCATAGAAATTTTAATGTTTGTACTTTGTAATAGTTAAAAAAAAAATTAAGAAATGATTCAAATTAATGCAATTTTTGTTCATTTTTTCCATTTTTTTTTCGCTATATGTCTTTATAATATTTACATTATTGATTTTGTTTTTTTCTTCAACTTAAATCTTATGTGAATTTTTATTTTATTTATAAAAATGTAAGAAAAAATGGAAAAAATTTTTGCCCATCTTATAAAATAATATCAATTCCTACGTTATACGATTAATGTTAGCGAAAGTGGCATTTTTCTTAAACTTGGAGACGGAGGTTGAATTATGAAAGATGAGGTTTTAACGGTTATCGATACCATTTTTGTACTATTTGACAAGATAATGGCGCATCGTATTGTTAGTATATGATGCGATTGCTAGAGGGAGTAGAGCGGCCATGTTTAAAGATGGCTCGTGCAAGTTTTCGTCTGGTCAAAGTTGATATCAGTTTGGAATTAAAATAAAAGGTAAAATACTTGGAAAATGTGAGGTTTTTTATATAGGAAGATTTGTCAATGATTAGTTGTTAGTTGAAGGATGATGAGGGTTTTTCACTAGTTAAACAATCGTGTAGTTAGTGCTCAAAATCGTATATTGGAATATACTATGCCTTACGTAGTTAAATACCAGGTATAAATATTTTGTGATGCAATTTCGTGTATTTGTATACCGTGTAACCTTTGTCAGTTGGTTATAAAACTTTTTTGCTATATAAAAAAGAAAAATCCATTAAAAAAAAGTTTTATCGTAAATTTAGTTACCTACAAAAAAATTAAACAAAAATTATTGAAAAAAAAATCACTTCTATAGTTAACTGCGCACATTTTTTTACTCTTGTGATCTGTAACTTTATTTCTCACTATCTCTGCATATATTTAAATGAATGAAATTAAAACTGTTTCCTTTCTAACTTGAAAAATCTCTTCTGAATGTTGTGATTTCAGACGAAAAGCTTTGTGAGGGTAAAGAATAGATTGATGATTGATGATTATTATAATAACATCTTTTTATAATAGTTATAAGAAAAATTGTAATGGAAAGCTATAGGCTTGCCACAAGGATGAAATTGTATGTTATTTGTAGGCCAAGTAATTTAATTTTCTATTATTTTTATCTGACAAAATGTCACACGTAAATGGCAGCATTTGTTTTTATTTTTCATTTATTTCTCAGTTTGTCACGAGTTTGAATTTTTTATATGATTATTATTGATTATTATTGATTATTATAATTATTATTATATAACTTGTTTTGTATTAGAAATTTTTGTTTTTATGTTCGTGTAGTTTATTGTACCTCAAATTTGATTTTTTAATTTAATTTTTAATTAAATTAATGAAAAAATTATTGTAATTTCTTTTATTATTCTCTTCTTTTCTTATTTCTTATTAATTCTGTTGTTAGTGTACAGAAAAGTATGTTTTGTTGTAATGAAATTTTATGTGAACAAATCTTTTTCATTAATTAATTAGTTTTTTTTTTATAATTATTTAAAAAAAATTTATATGGCTCTTGATAAAAACAAATTTCATATCCTATCAAATTAATCATAATGGCCAAAACATTTGTTAGCGGTTTAGGATTGATGTTGCAGTTGTCATCATATGCAGAATTTTAAAACAAAAAAAATAGTCAAAAAATAATATAATAACATTTTATGATAAAGAAATTTTTTTAAAAATCCATAATAATAATTAAAAAAAGAACAAATCTTTTTCTTTGCACTTATGTAGCCATTTTGAATTTTTCATTTAACAGATTTTTTTATTTCTAATTTTAACAATTCGGACAGAAAATTGTTACAAGGTGCCATTAGGAAACCTGTAAAAATTTACAATCATTTAAGCAATAGCTTAGTTACTTATCATTAATTATTATTAATCTGTATGTTTGTAAAATACTGGTTTCAAATTTTGGGATTTTTCACAAAAAATGTCAAAATTCATATTATAAACCACAAATTTTAACCAAATAAAATTCAGATAATCAATGAATAATGTCTTATAATTAATTAATGTAAAATAAGACATAATCCATAACAAATCTGATTAAATCTCGAAATTAATCACAAAAAATATTTAATTAAACTAATAAAATGAAGCCAGTTCTTTTATAGGTAGTTTCCGATGCAATATGTATATAAATTACCGCATATACGATTATCATTGTATTAGCTAAATATTTCTTCGAGTCCATTCCTAAATTTGTTCTCAAGCACCTGATAAAATATGAAATAATATCAATATCAAAACCCGTCGCCAAAATAATAAAAAAATAAAAGAAATAAGATCCCAAAAAGTGCTTTACATACATTAGACTGAAACTTGTTCTTTTCTCTCATTTCTGCAATGCAAAAACAACATTTGCGTTAATTTATTAAATATTATTAAATAAACCACTTGTTAATGGTATTTATATCAATTTATCCAACATTCCACATTTTTATTTACCTATTTATGTTCTTCGAATTTCATTTTTGTTTAAAACTTAAACCTGTTAATGTAATGTGCATTTAACTTAAGAAACAGTTAAAGCTTTAAAATGCTAAACTGGAAATGTTTCAAAATGATGAAAGAAAAAGAAAAAAAAATCCCCAAAGTTGTTGCATTTTTGTGACCATTTCTTTTATCATCCATCCTATTAGGGATATAATAATAATAATAATAATATTATATATTTGTCAGTTTTTTATTTCTTGTCTAAGGTATATAAAAAAATTTACCAAAATAAAAATATGAAAAAAAGAATAAAAAATAAATAAAAAATACAATTTCTATATTGTTCACACAGACATCGCTTGCAGACTGTATTTTGCTACTTAGTTGCCTTTTGATATTCATATAATCCTGTTGATAGCCTGTGTAATGCAAAAAGGAAGAAAAGAAACAAAAAAATAATTAAGAATAATTTTAAAGAATTTTTTTCTAGAAATAGAAATAATTCTTTCTCTAATTTCTGGCCACAAGCACCTGGGAGATAAAAATAGAAGAAAAATTGAATTAAGAATAATTTTTCTTTTAAAAAACCGATATTTTAACCAAAATATGAAGCTTCCATTCAAAGGTGCTGGTGTCCATTTTGAATTTCATATTGTGAAATATTAAAAGGCCACTTAATTATCTGCAACTTATCTCTCTCTCTCCCAGTGTGCCTAGTCATAATTGTTTTTATATTTAATATTTTCTCATCACTATTTGTTTTTCTTGTTTTTTTATTATCTCAAATTTGATTTTAATATTTTATTATTATTATACATAGATGAAAATCTGAATATTTCTTCATTTCGACATGCATATTTAAATATTTCTTGTGTTGTTAAGTTATAATGGGCTCAGTATTTCTCATAATTAGCATAATTATTGATGATTATTATGGAGAAAAACAAATGGTGATCATTTTATAGGTCACTAACTTGAAAGCAATCACATTTTTAATGCCTGACGAAAATAATCTTGTTTTCATTGTATGACTCAATATATTAATTTATAAAAAATACTGCAAAAAAAGGTAAAAAGATTTTATTGTCTTTCATATCAGTTTGTTACAGAGTGTATTATCATGGTATTCAATAAAGTATTTTTTGTTTGCCTGAAAATGTGACACTTATTTCAAACATTTCGAAAAATGATAAAATTTCACATTTAAAGGAATGAAATTATCAAATCTTAATCTCAAAGTCATCTTAACCTTCTATTAATGTGATAAATATCTTAAAACATCTTTAAATTGTTTTAAACATATTTAAAACATAACAACAGAGCTTGTAAAGCGGAAGTCCTTCCACTGTGTAATAATCTCCCTGAATTCCTTCAACTAAAGTAGCACCAATGTCTTGAATTCCATAGCCACCGGCCTTATCCCTGAAAAATTTAATAATCAACACATGTAAAGATAAAACAACATTAATTAATTAGATAAAAAAAGCACTTACATCGGTTCTCCAGTAGCAACATATGCCTCAATTATTTCCGAGTTTAAATTTCCCATTTTCACATCTGTACTATCATAAAACGTAGACACATCAAAGTCGGGAGAATCTAAAAACAAATTCAAATTCAAATTAATAAAATAAATTACGTTAATTAGTTTTTAATCGATTTTTACCTTTGGATTTATTAATCAATGCAACTCCTGTGTAAACTGTGTGAGTTTTTCCACTAAGACTAATTTAAAAAATATCAAAAATAAAATAACAATTAATTAAGTTATTTTTAATTAAATTTTTGTTTAATTACACCTTGATAACATCTCCACCGCATGTGCTTTAGTCTTTGGTTTTTCTAGAATTTTATTATCGAAGAAAACAACCGTATCTGCTCCTATAACTAGATCAGCAGGTTTCTGAAAGCAATAAAAACAAACTATAAATTACATTAAATGTTCTATTGTTTATTTATTTACAACTTACGTCATCTTTGGCAAGTATTTTCGCAACTGCCAAAGCTTTCTGTTTGGCATTTTCAATTACATATTCAAATGGATGTTCAAAATCGCTCTTGTTTAAATTTTCTTCAAAATTCGACACTTTAATTTCAAATGGAAAATTCTATAGAAAATAAAATTAGAGATAATTATTCCTCGTAAATGTAATTTTAAGATTTAAAAACGTACAATACGTTGTAAAATTTCTTTTCTTCTGGCTGAACCACTGGCTAAAATGATTCTTTTTGATTGCAATATGTGTAAAATTGGTTGCAGCATGTTGAAAACGGTAAATTAATCGATATCGCGATATCGATTCTCAATATCGAAAGATAACAAGTCGGATCGGGTAGCCAAGTGATGTTAAATCATGGGTATTTATAGTGAGAGGGGTTTTATTTTCGAAATAAAGACTCATATGATAATCAGATACACGAGTATTTATTTAATACCAAAAACATCAATTTTTAACCATAATTTATAAAAATATCGATTACTAACTGCAAATATTAGATAAAAACTGAAAGTGATCTTTGGTTTTGCAAGTCTTTGACCGGTTATCTCCATTCCTAATTTGGTGTATGACATCACAAACTTTCAAATTATAAACAACATTTGAACGTTTAGTTACGTCACATAACAATTTAGCCTCAAAACAGCTCCAATTCCGGATTAAATTTGCGAGGAATGAGTTGGGAGGACGTGACTCTTTCGGTATAGACTGGCTCATCTGTAGATTTGACTTGGAAAACGACGCAGTTTTTCCAATGAAGTGAATTCAAACTCGGTATCAAAGAGAGTAAGTTAATTTTAACACCAACACTGATGACTTGCAGAATAAATTTGAGTGATCATAGTTCAGAACTTGTTATAAACAATGACGGTGAGCAGATTAGACCAACTTTATCGCAGTATTTTGGTGTCTAAATTCTTTACTAAAGGATGGGGCAAGCCAGAAAACATAAAGAAGTAAGAATAAATCTATTTTCTAAACACTAAACATTTAAAATCAAATTATATAATCATTTCAGGTTATACCACATAAGACAGTCGATGCGGGATCGAGACAAATGTTACGCATTAGTTTCCAATTCTCATCCAATTCAAATAGATAAAGTATATATTTGAAGATATATTATTCTATTTTTAAGTACCCGAGTTGAATATATTTTAGGAAGAAGAACAATCCGATTGCTTCGTTTTAAATGGGCATTTTAAGAGTCCATTCGCTGAACATCTGCCTGGAGTTGTACCTGAAGCAGTTGAAAATGCTTATTTTCAAATGTTGTTACCAAAAAAGTGGAAAACACCATTAAGACCAATGTGTTTGCATCTTGCAGGCACCGGAGATCATGTATAATTAAATTGTATTAATTGAAATTATTTAATTAATTAATTTACATTTATGTTTTAGTATTATTGGCGTCGAAGAACATTTATGGCGAAACCGTTGCTTAAAGAATATGGGATTGGTTCCATTATACTAGAAAATCCCTTTTATATCCTTTAAAAATTAAAATTATATAAACTTTAAATTAAATATTTATAATATTTACTATTACTAGCAAATATAAGATAATTTTATTGTATATTTCCTTGATTTTGGTTTACATGGCATGAGAAAACCAAAAGATCAAGTGTAGGTTTTTAATTTTAATTTTTAATGTTTTTTTTTATGTTTTTATTTATTTTTAAAAATTATTTAAACAGACGTTCTAATCTCCATAATGTATCCGACATATTCGTTATGGGCGGATGTCTTATGTTGGAGTCTATTGCGTTGTTTAATTGGTTAGAACGACAGGGGTTTGGTCCATTAGGAGTTACAGGAATTTCTATGGGTGGTCATGTAAGTTTATAATATATTTTTATATTTTTTTAAAATAAAATTTAAATTTTCTAAAAAAAAATATTTTATTTAGATGTCGTGTCTTGCTGCTGGAGTTTGGCCGAAACCGATCGTTTTGGTTCCGTGTTTGTCTTGGACTACTGCTTCATGTGTTTTTACACAAGTAATTTACTATTATATAAATATATAAAATCAATAATTACGATAAATTATATATTTTTAATCTTTAGGGGGTTATGAGTGCATGTATTCCTTGGCAACTGTTAAAAAATCAGTATTTTAATATTGATGTTTACCATGACGAATTGAGGAAATTAATTGGTCCCTTGACTAAAAACACAAAAGTAAATTAATATTTTAATTAGTTTTATTAATTTGATTAATTTGAATGATTTTTTAGTTACAGGATTCCAATTTCGAGCATCATTTTAGTGTTTTCGGGAATTCACGCTCCGATAATGTCACTTCACGTGCACATGAAAATCCATTGAAACAACTTGAAAATGATAGGTATTTGAAAATATATTTTATTTACTTATTTATTAATTATAAGGGAAATAAATAAGAGGTTTCTGATTTTCGAAATCTCTAGATACATTTTTGGTTATCTTGAATTGATTTCTGTTTAATATAATGAGATGTTTTGTATTTTAAATAATTTTTACTTAGATTTATACAAAGTTGTGTGGATTTCTGGATTTCTCGCACTCAAATTTCATGGATTTTCACTTAATATTATCGATTTTAACTAGTAATTAATTTTTATTGATTTATTGTAATTTTGTTTTAATGTTTAGACTTGGCATGCTTAACCTTTCCACTCGGTTAGCTTCTTCGAAATTGGTTCAACCTGCAGGAACATCGACGGACAGAATAATTTCCTTATCAAAAATAAACGATGAGAAAAATAAAGATTTAATGGGAGAAGCGCTACAATTTATGAATAGTATCATGGATGAATTCACACACCTGGCGAATTACGCTACTCCTGTCGATACAAGCTTAGTCATTGTAATCGCAGCGAAAGATGACGGATATGTGCTTAGAGATGGAGTTGAGGATCTCACTCAACTGTGGAAAGGAGCTGAACTTCGACTCATCGATTCGGGTCATGTTGCTGCTTTTATATTTAATCAGAAATTTTTCAGGTTCAATTTGATTAATTTTTAATTTCATAAAAAAAATTTTAAAGATTAAAAATTTTATTACAGAAAATCAATTTCTGATGCTTTTGGAAAACTAATAGAAAAATACAAATTGGATAATAAGCGGATTGAAAATCCGATTGAAACCCGGATGGAGAAACGATTTTAGAAGATGAGTTTATACCTATTTGAAAGTGATTATTATATTATATATTAATTGTATATATCCCTAATAATAATTCAAATAATTTGTTGATTTATTTGTTACTATTTTAGATGTAAAATCAAAGTTTATTATTTTTTCCAACACATTATTGGAAAATGTGTAGAAAATGTTACGAAATGTTGAATTTATTTGGTTAGAAAAGGATGATCATGCTACTACTAACTGTTTCCACGATTTAAAGATTTTTTCTTTCGATTATTATACACATACATAAAATTTTGAGATAATTGTTTTTTTTTCTGTTTATTTGCTATCAACTTATTGTACAATCATTACATTTTTATTTGGAACTTATTATAAATAAAGTTTAATGCCTGGACAAAATAACTTATTTTATATAGTGTTTAATGGATGTTTTTCTATGTGTGACGCTCACTTTACTGCATTGCATGAAGTGTATTTCTGAGCGTGTACTTTTATATTTAGTTGCTTAAGAGAGTGAAAACTGTAATTCCTGAATTAAGTTCCGGTCGAAAATTTAAAATAGAAGAAAAATATTCCGACTTTATTTAAAATAGAAAATCGTCTTGTGGCTTATGTAATTAGAAATGTGAGTTATGCCGCATGTGTAATAGTAGTAAATAAAAATTTTGATACATTTTAATTTATTTTGGCAATTTATTTACAAATAAAAACGATGCATAAATATTTATTTAATTTTTTGTTACTGACTTATCTATTTATTTCAGATAAAATGACGATATTCATGACGTAAATATTATCGATAAACCAATCCAATCTGCGTGCCTTGCATACTAATCACGTGATTAAAGAAAACGCATGCGCACTGCATAGAAGTCAGCCATTTTCGAGATTTCGGATGACGGCGTGAGCATGTGTTAGGGAGAATCGAGGCTTTTCATTTTTCTGCCATGTTTTCTTGCAATTTTTTGATTCCGTGGATTTGGAATAATATTCTTATCACAAGTAAGTCCAATAACGTTTCAATAAAAATCCTACAACCAAACCATACCCTACTAAAGACCATTTCTCAACTATAAAAACTGTTGTCGTCGTCCTTCTATGGAAATCCGATCCAATGTGGACGAAACTTAACCTCTACTTTTCAACATCAAACCATTACCCGATCACACAAACCAAACAGATCGATTCAACCAACAAAAACTCAACAATAAACATGACATTAAATTAATAATAGAAAACATGCATGACAAATAATTAATTACTTATTAGAAACTTGTGGCGATCGGCGCCACCATGCTGTCGCACCACGCTCGACCAAGTCCTTCTATATCTTACCATATTTTTGCAGAAAAAGTTAAGTTTGCTTAAGCATTGTACTCTATTAGTATATTTTATTGCTTTTTTAGGAATCGTTCAAGAGTAGTGTATCAACAAATCGTAATTTCGATCTTGTGTTGGAATCAACACTCGTTTTTATTGTTGTGTGTAAACTTAGTATCGCTTGACGGCCTGGTTCAAGATGGCGGCGTCAATTGCAGCACAAATGGACTTTGCCGACGTAAATGGACAGAAATCGGACACCAATTCGTACGCTCAAGTTTTACTAGCTAATCGATGTAATGCTAATAAGGAAAATCATAATCCTGTTAATAATAACAATAATAACTTTGAAACAAACTCGGAGTGCGCAGTATCGAAGAAATTATCACCTGCTGTTACTGCGAAAGTTGTGGAGAAAATTTCGGCGAAAAGTGAAGATGATGCTGTTGTTCATAGTGGTGTGATGGTCAATGGGGATGATAGTTGCGCAGAATATTCCGGGGGTGAAGTGACCAAGGAGGAGGATGTTGAGAGGAAGAAATTAGTCGATGCGCCTATTCCTAAAGTTAATGCGTGGACCAAAGCTCAAGTTGTTAAAAATGGGATTGAAGTTAAGGAAAATGTTGCAGGTGAATTTTGTTTATTGGATTTGGTTGGTTTTGGTTGGGAAGTTTAAAAAATAAGACATTTAATGGAATTTTTGGTTTGTTTATGTAATTAATGGAATTTTTTTTAACTTGGAAATTGAAATTGAGATATGAAAGTGATAACAAGTTTGGGTTTTTGACGAAGATTTTATTTTGTTTGAAAAAATCGACTCGGATTTGAAGGTTTTTCTATGGAAATTTTGTGTTTTAACGTAAATTTTTTTTTTTATTTGAAAATTGAACTTAAGATATGAAAATTGATAAAATATTTGCTTTTAAACCTTGACTTGTTTTTAGTTTGCCTTAAAGGTGATTTATTTGATTTTTTCAATGTTCAGATACCGGAAAATGTTCGAAAAAAATAAAAACTGTAAAAAATGAAAGTTATTTTATGAATAATTTAGGTTTGAAAATAGAAATTATGTTAACTCATTTCCTATTTGATTAATTATAATAATTAAATGTGGTTATTATATATTATAATTGAAAAAAAAATTCCATTAAATTGAGGACATTATTTGACCTAATGAATTGACGGTTTGTAAAAGGTGAATAAATTATCACTTTCTTCGAATAAAACATGCACAGGAAACAGAAAAATCTTACATAACTTTTTCCATTAAAAGATAAATATGTATTAATTTAAATGATAGAAAAAAGGTTTAAATTCAACTTTTTTCTCGAAAAAAGATATCTGAATATGGGACTGGAGAAATGTGTTTAGTGATAAGAAGAGATAATTTTTTTGTCTTTCACAGGTCAGATGTGTCATTTCTCAAAGTGGCACTTTATTTAATTTATTAGTGATAAAAATTAGATTTAAACGTTTGCAATTAAATATACTTGTATATTTATTTGTTTTTGATTGATTGATGTTAGTAAATGTGTATTTATCTAGTATTTTTTGTAAATATTTCCGTAAATGATTTATTTATTAATTTTTTATTTTAGAGGTAAAGCCAATGCCAGCTGTGAACAAGCTCGCAGCTAAACGTCATAAACAACCAATAACTGCCAAGGTAAGGAAGTTTTGGGATATAATGATAATTTAAACGGTTTTTAATATTTTATATATGTATATATTTGTTTATTTTCATTACGCTTCAGGCTAATGATGTAAATTTGGTTGCTGAATGGCCAACTTTAGGTGAAATTCATACAACAATTGAGGTACTTTTTTCTTTTAAAAAATTTGTTTTTTTAAATTTTTTTAAAAATGTTTTTATGTTTTGAGAAAGTTTTGTAGACGGGTTAATTATATAGTAGTGGCACGTGTAACGTAACATGTGTTGTGTGTGCTTTTTTTTGTTCCTACTGTGTGTGAACAGGTGTCTTGTGACACAATTTCGAAGTATGGATTTTTTTAAAGTTTTTTTTTTAAATTTTAAATGTCATAAAGGATTAGGGATAATATATTCATTTTAGTTTTTAATTTTATTTGTTTGGTAGTTTGACAATAAGGAAATAAGATATTTTTTAAATATGAAAAATTGACTTTGAATGGTATTATTCAATATGACTGATCCAGTTAGATAATCGTTAGGCTTAAATTTAAATTTTTGTTGTTTATTATTTGTTTGATATAAGAAATGTTGACTTTTTTAATTTTGCATGGCCTCCTTATGCAGATGTTTTGAAAATCGCACTTGACCGTTTTCGTTAATGACTTAGTAGATTTTTTAATATTTTTTTTCTAATTTTTAGCCACCACAACGCTTATCCATCCCAAATTTGCTGCTTTCAGGAAAGCAGAATGAAAAACCAAGGAAACAATCGCAAAATTCTGATAGCGATTCAGTTAAAACACTCAACGTTGACTCGGAAACGACTCCTAAAGGAAAGAAAAAAGGTATTTTTTTAAATA
>JAQFZN010000902.1:0-21193 GCA_034687075.1 Geophilus carpophagus | reverse complement strand
GAGCATATTGGAGTAGTACTGATGATATTATATGTAATGAAAATAGAGCTGGAAAAATAGAAAAATTTTATAGTCATAATATTATAATTAATAAACAAAGAAAAACACATATATTAGCCAAAGTTAAATGGTTTGTAAAACTTACTGAAGTAAATATAAATATTAGATGTTATGGAAAACCAGTTGAAGTGTATAATCAAATTTCAGATATTCCAGGCATATGTACCTTTATACCAGTGCAACGTATTCAAGGTCATGTTGCATGTCTATTTAAAAAAATTAATAATACTAATATAGTCATTACTTCACCATTGTCTCATGATTCATAAATAAAAATCAAATATATGTATGTATAATAAGCAATTCAATTAAAAATATATTTCAATATTTTCTTTAATATCATTTTAAAAATATAAATAGATTTAAGAAATGTATAAATAAAGCAAAACATTAGAATAAAACATTAGTTTCTCAGATTGATTTAGAAAATTTATTACAAAACATTTATCAATTTCAATTCTTTTTATTTTTAAATAATTGGTAACATTTTATTTATTTTTAACATATTTACAATTCTTTTTAAAATATTTGAAAATATTAATTTATTATCAATGTATTTACAAACATTTTTTAATAATTGTAAAAAATGACTTTCACACTTCATTTACAACCTATAAATGTTTGGAAATTAATTATTTTTTCCAGTGATTGCCATAGGAACCTTTAACTTTCTCATGGCAGAAACAATAGAAGTAACCTTAGTTACTTCACTCCTATTCTTAGGAATTTGTTTTTACATTTCCACAAACATTAATTGAATTTACTACTTTTTAACTTAGATATTCAGTGCCCAATATGTTATGGATCAGGAGATATTGTAATTAATGGGGTTGCATGGCTCTGCACAAATTGCCATGGTGACTGAGTTATAACTACATTTCGTATGGAAATGTTGTTACCTATGGATTGTCCAATCAATCTGACTTAATTCAGTAATTTCAAAGCTACCCGCTAGGGGTTGCTAGTTGGGCTTATATAAGCCCGCGACCACGAGGGTATGGCCAGTCTAATCTTTACTGACCTCCAGTCAGCACATTTAAATTTACTCTTAAACTTTTTAAGTTTTATTGCAGAAAATGTCCCAAAAAGATCTCCGCAAGATGGTAAAACGTCCATCTAAATTGCGTGATACCCCAGTAGTGGCTTTATCGCCATTACCGTAAACCCAGCAAGAAGAACCGATTGCTGGAACTTCCGGAACTGCTGGATCCTCCAATCCTCCTGGATTCTCTAAAGATTTGGACATAGAATCGCTTTTCAACAAATGCTTTGAGAATTATTTGGCTAAACAGGCTGCTAGTCAGCCTCCTTTAGTAGAGGAACCCCTCGAGGATCTAGATGATCAGTTCGAGGATCAGAAAATGGTAAGTTTTGAACATTTTTTTCTGCTTTTATTGTTTATTGAGTTTGGGCCCATCAAGTGTAGGTGTTTAAGATTTTTGATAAAAAGATTCCCCTTTTATAACGCCTTGATGGAGACGGATTGCCACCAGATTGGCAATCTGTTCTGGAAGAAACGCGTGGTCGCTGGTCGCAGCCATTGCCTCTATCCGCAGCCTTGCACCGTCTACCTTGTGGTGTTCCTAGACCTGGGAACGTGTTGCCTTCCTTTTACTCGCTTTTGAGGGCCTCAGCCCTTGCATTAAGCTTGAAATGTGCTGCATACTGCAGAAGGAGCAATCTCCGGATCCCCTTCTTAAGAATTCATGGTTTTTATTTATAGTCAGTTTTTGCACCTGTTCGCACTTAAAATCCACAGGAAAATCAATCTTTTCCTTCCCCAGACATAGAAAATTATGGATTTTCTATAGAGATCTGAGGATTTAGCTTTTTTTGCTTTATTACACGTTTTGGGCGTTTTTCCGCGAAATCTCGTTAAATCTCGAGATTTTTTCTCATGGGCCACTTCCGGCAATGTGCCCCACACTGACCCTAGAAGGAATTTTAAAAATTCTCGGTTTTTCTATGTTTTTCAGCATTTTTTTGTTGTTATACAAAGTTTCTGTTTTATGCAAACAATTTTTTTTTGGAATTAATAAATATAAAAAGTGGTTTTCATGTTAGAAAAAATATTCTCTTAGAACCGGTTGATAAATTTTGGGAAAGCATCACTGCTTATTTTTTGAAAACTTTGACCAAACGTAGGTCGACGTTTTGATTGGTGACGTCGCGTACGTGACGTCACATATGTCGACCTAAAGAGGTCGACTTTATAAAGATCGACCTTTTGCGTCGCGACCTAATGATCGCGACGAAAAGTAGGTCGACTAAATAAATGTTGACCTCGTGATAGGGAACCGTTTAAAGATAGGCACAGCAAAAAGCTAAAGGAATATGCCAAGCTTTTTCCCAGGCCTACTCATTAGCTTCCTTTTATGAAGAAGCTACATTTGGATTTAAATCTCAAACGTTGGTTGGCAGCTAATAAAACTGAATTCAAGCCGCACAAGGAGAAGTTTCTCTCCGGCCTCGGTTCAGAAATCCTCCGATCGACTGCCGTGTCCACTCACGTATTCGACAGGGTCATGACGAATGAACCCATGTCTAAACTAGAAAATTTGCAAGCAATGAAAGCTGTCATTGCTTTTAATTTGAATACCATCAGATTGATTGATGAAGAAAGAAAACAGCACATAATCAATTCCAGTAAGAACATTGGACTAAGATCTTGTTGTCTCTTTATTAAATGCACTTTGCTTTTTCCCTTAATCAGCCGCAAGCAGATACAAGGACGTCTGGAATGGCGAAAAGGATACGGACCCCACCAGTACTCTTTTCCAAGGCTCATTCTTCAAGACGTTTACAGAGGATGTTGGACAATACGACTCCTTTGGGAAACTGCGCAGGAACCTCCTGCAGAATGCTCAACGCCAACAGCAGCAATGTTGGCTGTACAATAACAGACAAACTGCAAACTACCAGCGCAATAAGAGAGGTTTCCAGCAGCCCACGCAGGGCAACAGACGCCGACCGCAAACAAATTACCAGCCTTGGCAGAATGCATACGAGCCTGCTCAGCCCTTTCGAGGAGCTCCCCGTCAAAAAGGACGGGGGAGAGCAACCTTCTCTAAAAAAGGTAACTAAGTACTTGCGTGCCTTTCAAATTTTCGACAATCTCCCTCTCACAGGCCGCCTCCCCTTCTTCATTGAGACTTGGCGCCTGTTAACTAATGATAGTTGGATCCTCAATACCGTTGCCGGTTACGAGATCCCCTTTATCTCTACTCCTGTCCAGGTTAAGCCTGTCTTTTGCTCCTTCTCTGCTGATGTCGAGCAAATAATTGATAAAGAAGTTTGCTCCATGCTTGAGAAAGGAGCAGCCTACCCCGTCTGCCCTGTTGAAAGACAGTTTGTCTCTTCTTTGTTTGTTGTACCAAAGAAAGGAGGGGGCACAGGCCCATTATTAACCTTAAACCCTTAAACCAGTTTATACCTTATGAGCACTTTAAGATGAAAAGTGTTAATACTGCGATTTCTTTGTTGGAACAAGGGGCTTTTATGATTAAAATTGATCTGTCCAATGCCTATTGGACAGTGGCAATTCACCTCTCGCAAGTACTTGCGATTTGAGTGGAAGGGCAAACTTTATGAACTTGAGGTTTTACCATTTGGTTTAGGGCCAGGGCCTTATGTTTTCACCAAATTATGTAGAGTTATTGCGGGCTTTCTACGTTCCTTTGGGACAAACATTGCCGTTTTCATCGATGACTTGTTTGCCACTAATGGTAGTAAACCAGATCTTATCCGACAAAAAGATTTTATGCTTTCTCTCTTTAGAGCTTTTGGTTTCAGGGTGCACCCAAAAAAGTGCCTTCTGGAACCAACTACCTGTCTAGTCTTTCTAGGTTTCTCTTTGAACTCGGTTGATTTCTCTGTCTCTTTGCCAGAAGACAGAGCAAAAGATATTATCACCGCAATCAAAGAGTTGCTTGCCTCTAATTCCCCCACAGTCAGGGATTTAGCGGTAGTGGTTGGGAAACTGAATGCTACCACTATTGCCATTTCTTCTGCTCCACTTCACTACAGGGGCCTTCAGGTCCTTAAAACTCACTGTCTCAGGAAAGGATCGTACAATTCCCCTTGTAAACTTAATGCTGAGGCCAGAGCCGAACTTCTCTGGTGGCTTAGCAATTTCAGCAAGTGCAATTCAAAATCTCTTTTTCCTAAATCTGTCTTTTGCATTATTGAATCTGATGCCTCCCAATCTGGTTAGGGTGCCCACTCGAATGGCACCTCAATTGGAGAAGAATGGCCAACATTTTAAAGATCTAGACACATTAACGAGCTAGAACTTTTGGCTGCTTCCTGGGCCTTGAAATTCTTTGCCCCCAATGTCAAAGACTGAATTGTCAAAATAAAGATTGATAATACTTCTGCAATT
The DNA here is from genome assembly GCA_034687075.1 of Geophilus carpophagus. NCBI lineage: Eukaryota > Metazoa > Arthropoda > Chilopoda > Geophilomorpha > Geophilidae > Geophilus > Geophilus carpophagus. Next base: position 16,752 of record JAQFZN010000902.1, on the reverse strand, counting down.
GTGGCCATCAATAATTTAGGGAGCCCTCGGGCTCCAAATCTTACTACCATCGCCCAGGATCTCTGGTCATGGGCAATGACTCGAAATGTCACTGTCCAGGCCGAGCATATACCTGGTAAATTAAATATTCTTGCTGATCGCGCATCCAGAGGAGCCATCACCAACTCAGGTGACTGGAAACTCGCCCCCTCAGTTTTTCAAGACCTCCTTTGGAAATGGGGTCCCTTCGAGATTGACCTCTTTGTTTCAGAGGGCAATTCCCAACTTCTGAAATTTTTTAGCCGTCTTTCCTGCTTAAACGCTATGGCCTTCGATGCCCTAATGCGGGATTGGGACTCGGGCAGGACACTGTACACTTTCTCGCCCTTTTGCCTGATCTCGCCCACATTGACCAAGCTGCGACAAGCAACTCATCCAACTCAATTAGTCCTAGTTGCCCCGATCTGGCCAACACAAGGATGGTTTTCTGTAAGTGTTTTTTCCTATCCACCTTTATTTTTAAATGAAAGGTCATTAAATAAAGTTTATAAATTTTTTACTTTATAGTTATTGTGGTCTCTAGCAGTAGAGAACCCCATCCTGCTCCCCCAGCTGCCCCAGCTGCTGATGAACAACCAAGGGCAGCCTCACCCGATGCTCCCATAAAGATCGTTAACCCTAGCCGCCTGGAGACTGTCTTCAGTGCCCTCCGAGAGAAGGGACTTCCAGACAGCGCTGCTAGATGGCTGGGAAACTCTTGGAAACCCAGAACTTCCCGACAATATGAATACTTCTGGAAAAGCTGGACCGATTGAGCAACCACTCGAGTGGTGGACCCTCTTCATCCCTCTTTAACCCAATTTGCCTCCTTTCTCATTTACTTAGCTGATTTAGGACTCAGTGCCTCTGCTGTCAGAGGACACAAGTCCGCCATTGCCCAAACATTGGTTTTCTTGGGCCATGAGAACTTTGCAGCAAACCCCTTAATCCTACGATTAATAATAGCTGCAAAACATCAGAAACCTCGCTTTACCTTTGTCTGGCACGTGGGCACCGTGCTTCAATTTTTGAACTCCTTTGCCATTGATAATCCGTTTTTCTTGCAAATTAACCAGCATACAGCCATGCTTTTGGCTCTAGCTTCTGCTGCCAGAGCTGCTGATCTTCGACTTTTATCCTCAAAAGTCAATTTCACCTCTCTCTCGTGTATTGTCCCTTTATTGGAGACACGGAAATCGAATTCTTCTCAGCCCTTAGTTTTCCAGCAGTTCCACAACCCTAATCTATGCCCTGTAGCAGCGATTAAGCGCTACTTGGAATTCACTGCCCCATTCAGGAACAGCTCAGAACAGCTGTTCCTGGCAGCTTGCTTTCCTCATCTTTCTGTCATGATCACCTCCATCTCAAGATGGATCACTACTGTCCTGTCCCTGTCAGGAATTGATACTTCGCTTTTCTCTGCGCACTCCACCAGGGCCGCTGCTACTTCTGCTGCAGCTGCTCGAGGTGTCTTTTTAGCGCAAATAGTAAAAATGGCAGATTGGTCATCTGCTCGTTTGTTTAGAGACGTCTACAATAAGCCTATTCAAGACATGTGTGGAGATTTCCACACCGCTGTCTTGCAGAGCTACGAAAATCTATAGGTAACAACATTTTCATACGAAATGTAGTTATAACTGTCAGTTTTACTATTATTTAACGTAAAACTAGAGTTATAATAATGAGTATGGAAATGTTGTTACCGTTCCCACCCTGATTTAATGGCCATTTATTTTGCAAGTTTTAATATTAAATTCCACCCTTTACATCTTGCAGACTCCTAAGTCAAGTTAGCAACACCGCTCTGGAAGAGCCTTTCCATGCCATCTCATCATTAGATGCCGACATCATCAGTTACTACAACATATATATCTATGTACTGTTTTTTCTTTAAAATAAAAAATGTTTTGTTATTGAAGAAAGTTTCTAGTATTCCTTTACTCGCATTGCCCTCAGGCAACTTATATATTCTTTCCCTACACCAGGCCTTTAGACCTCATCGAGGGCTAAAAGCCACTTTGCGGTCCTTAGACTCCGTCAAGAGTTAAGAGCCCTTCTCGGGCCATGAACTTCGTTAAGGGCTATAGCCACTTGCGAGGGCTGAAGCCACTTTCGAGGGCTAAAGCCACCTTTGAGAGCTGAAACCACCATCGATGGCTAAAGCCACCAACGAGGACTAGAGCCACCTTTAAAGGCTGAAGCCACTTTCGGGCCATGGACGCCAACATGGTCCACAGACCTCGACACCCCCCTTCCAAGGCTTCTAACCTTTCTGCAGAGTTATCCCGAATCACCACTCTGCCATTCTACACTACTTTTAATAAAATTAGCAATTGCTTATATTTATTTGTATCAACTATGCAGACTTTGCAATCTTTTGCTCAATCTATTCATTCCGAGCTTGCCGTTTATCTTTAATACTTACAACTTGGGAGTACGTACTCACCTTGCAGCAATACCCATATTTCTTTTACAACTAGAGTTATACTTATCCTTCTTACTCACTTATGTCATTACCCGTGGCTAGGCCCTTAGACCTTGCCCGAGTTATTTTGTTTTTTTACGAGACAAGTTTATTTAAAATCTTGCTTCTTCCGGTCGATTAGACTGGCCATACCCTCGTGGTCGCGGGCTTATATAAGCCCAATTAGCGACCCCTAGCGGGTAGCTTTGAAATTACTGAAATAAGTCAGATTGATTGGACAATCCATAGGTAACATAGGTAACAACATTTCCATACTCATTATTATAACTCTAGTTTTACGTTAAATAATAGTAAAACTGACAGTTAGTTCACAACATGAGGCCATTAATGATTGGTTTATAAACAATGTGACAAGCAATAGGCTGATTGGTCTCAGGCCAACTCCAGGGCCTACATGAACTCAACAAAAACGATCTGAACAGCAAACTTATTTGCTGCTCATACATGCACAAAGCGGTAGGGCAGTGCATGTATGTTATGTTATGTTTTGTGTCTAACCTTTATTATGCTCTGTCCTTTTGCCTTTCTATGATGTCCAAACTTTATGGAGAAGCTAGAAGTGATCATAAGATTTTAGGAGAGGAGTGGGGACAGCCCTGCTTCTTAAATCCTGTAACAAAGCCTTCCAGCTAAGTCCACTCTTCTGGTGGAAAAATCCCCAAATTTTCCAGAAATTGGATAATTCACCACTCGTATTATCCATCTTCCTAGAAAATTGGTCTGTTTACATGCATGGAATATTACAGCCCACTCGAAATATTCCATGCATGTAAACATAGTATATGTAATGACAGGCAGAAGGTAAATATAGTGAGTGGATGAAATATCAAGGTGAAGTTAAAGTTTAAAAATCTCTAAAGGGTAAAACCTGGAATCCCCATATTCTGTCAGAAAATCATTAAAATGGTGTTGACTTTATGTTACAAAATTTTCATTGTAAGTAAATATCCAAAAATATTTAAATATCTATTTAAATAAAAACTAATAATAAAGAATGTAAAGTAAAAACTAATGTTGTCTATTTTATTTTGATTTTTTTCTTTAAATGATATAAAAAAATCGGAGATGTTTTACGAAAAACAGCTAGATGGAATTCACTTTGGAGGAGGGAATTGAGCAATACCTAGCGGCAAGTTTAAACACTAATACTCCATTTTGTCTGCCTTTATTTAGCATGTGCATAGCATGTAAAATCCATGAGTAGAAATAACTAATCACCTGGTTGCTATGGCAACTGCATGTTTCATCACAAACTATTTTAATACAAAATTTAATTTAAAAATTTCCAAAAATTCAATTTTTCAGCCTATGAAGGAGGAGGGAATTTGATGCCATCTTTTGCCAATTTTTAAGAAAATCCGCCATCTTTAATTTGAATTGTTTTTTTTAGTGAAAAGAGGTTATGGTTCAAGCAATATGAATTCTGGTGGCCATTTTTTAAGAATAGTTGGTAAATTTAAATTGTTTTTATTTTGTTTCGTTTTTTAATTACCATAACCCGCTTACAAAATACATACGCGATTGAAATATGATGTAAACAAACATTCTGCTATTTCAACCATGTTTTAGGAATTCCAAGAAACTTGTATCTCTTCTGGAGGCCAGCTTGCACAATGTGATACATATCTTACCTACAAATTTGTAATATTTCAATTTTTTTAAATTCTGTGATTTGTAATTTCTAAACATTTATGAATGTTTGTTCAGTGTCTGTTATTTGTTATTTGTTAATGTAATTATTATTTTTAAAATTTATTACCAGACGGCAGCACAAGCAGACTTGATTTCTATTATCCAAAAAGGCTGGCGGGAAACTGCAACGGTTATAGATTAATCTGTTGTATAAGGTCTCTGTATCCAAAATGAGTATCGACGAGATAGATGAAGCAACGGAATTGGATGATGAGCCTAACGATGAAGTTAAAAATGATATTATTGAAGAAGAAGATGGCGCTATCAGTAAGGAAAAAATATTAATTCCTGCTTTAGAATTATAGACTATTTTGGTAATCAATTTTAGAAATTGGCGATATCCACATTCCTCCACCACCTGCTCCAGCTTGCACATTTGATTCTAAAGGACCTCGACTTATAATTACGCACATCGAAAGCGAAAATTTCAAATCTTATGCTGGAAAACAATTATTAGGACCATTTCATAAAGTAAAGATGATTAAGCGACTTTTAAGAAGTGATTTTATTAAACTGTAAATTACTGTTTTACCATTAGAGTTTTTCAGCGATCGTTGGACCCAATGGCAGTGGCAAATCCAATGTAATCGATTCTATGTTGTTTGTTTTTGGCTACAAAGCGCAGAAAATACGTTCGAAAAAAATTGGCGTGTTGATTCATAACAGCAATAAACATCAAAATATAAGGTCTTGTACTGTAACAGTTTATTTTAAAAGAATTATAGATACGGTAATACATTTTGAAACATAATATTTGTATATATTGAATGATAATTTTAAATTTCAGTCTGATGAGGATTACGAAGATGTTCCAGATTCAAAATTCTCCATTTCGCGTACAGCAGATCGAGATAATAATTCGTCTTATTATATAGATAATCGCAAATGTCAGTTTAAAGAAGTTGCTGCTTTATTACGACGACATGGTGTTGATTTGGATCACAATCGGTTTCTTATTCTACAGGTAAAAAGAATCAATAATAAAATTTTTACCAATTTGATTAATATTTTGAAATTTGTGTTGTTTTTAAAAGGGTGAAGTTGAGCAAATTTCATTAATGAAACCTAAATCACAAACTGAACATGACACAGGGATGCTGGAATATTTGGAAGATATTGTTGGTAGTAATAGATTTAAAGATCCGATTGATATCTTGGCCAAAAGGGTTGAAGAATTAAATGATCAAAGAACTGAAAAAGTAAATTGAATTGATGATACGTACTCATTTTGGACTAAAATATTAATATTTTTATTTAGTTAAATCGAGTTAAAATGATTGAGAAAGAAAAGGATGAACTGGAAACACCTAAAAACGAAGCAATTTCATATCTTAAACAGGAAAATGAAATATTTCAACTTAAAAATATTGTATGCCAGTTTTATGCGTAAGTTAAACTTTGTAATTCCAGTGTTGGCTTATTTTTACTAGTAGATCCAACACTGGTAATTTCTAAGTAGTTTATTAAAATTTTAATGCTCATAGGCTGGAAGCTGTTGTGCAGCAAAGAGAAGCGGAAGAAAAAAAGAAGGAAATTGTTGAAAATTTAAAAGGTGTTATGGATATCATTACCGATATTAGCGAGAAAGTAAAAGAGAATGAAAAATCGTACAAGAAATGTGCACAAGAACGCGATAAAACATTAAAAGAATTGGATGGTGCAAAGACAAAATTTAATAAACTAGAAGCTCAGGATGTTCGATGTCGTGAAGATATGAAACATTTGAAAACGCAATCATCAAAATTAACTCAAAATTTAGCAAAGGAAAAGGATAAGTTGACTGATCTTGAAGCGTTACCAGGTAAATTAACAAAAGATTTAGATGAGTTGACTGAACACAGGGGAAAATGTGAGGAAGAACAGAAAAAAGAGGAAGCTGGCGTGTCTAAAGTGATGGCCAGTCTACGGCAAGAAACGAAGGGTTTTCAGGAAGAAAAAGATGTTCATGAGGCCAAGTTAGTCAAATTGAAGGAAGATTTAGATGCGAAGAAATCTAAAATGGATCTTGCACAAACTGAACTGAATATTTACTTGAGTACTGAAGAAAACGAGAAGAAAAAATTGAAAGAAATGCAAAAGAATTATCAACAACTATGCACTAATATTGAGCAGTACAAAAAGTACAGTATCCTTTTTGTAATTTTGAATCTTATTTAATTTAAAGCTTAATTTTTTTTCATATTTTAAAATAGCAATATTAAGGAAATGAAGACGTCGATTCCTCAACTTCGTAAAACAGCGAATACTAATAAGAGAGAATTAGAAGATATAACTGTGAAAGAAAAAAATATTTCAGAAGCGGTACTACATTGATAGTTAATTTATATTGAATTATAAATATTTTTTTTTCAAATTAGTTACGCGACAAGAGAATGAAAATGGAAGAAGCTCGAGTAGCAATGCAAGCTTCTAAAAGTAAAAATCGAGTTTTAAATGCTATAATGGATGAAAAGGCGAATGGAAATATTGTTGGAATTTTTGGCCGTTTGGTGAGTAGTTTACTATTTTTGCTGAGTTTTGATAATCAACAGCTCTGCAGAATCTTTTTTGATTACTTTTTTAATATAATTTTGGAAAATTGTTTTCTTCAGAAATGTACCGAATACCAAAAAGTCTCGAATAACAAATATTGAATAGTATCGAATATTCAAAAATCTTGAATAATGAATATTGAATAGTATAGAATATTCAGAAACCTTGAATAACGAACATTATTTTTACTATTACATTTTTGAAACAAATTTAATTAAAATAATAGTGAGGACTTAAATGAAAAATTAATATTTAAAATTGCAAATCGTTATTTCTTTTTTTATTATATATTTTTAGTATATATTTATTTATATTCGATCGAATATTTGTCTGATTTTCAAATATTCGATCGAATATTGATTTAGTATTCGGCCGAATGTTGAATAGTTAATTTCGGTTCGAATAGGCCGAATACCGAATACTTCTCAAATATTTGGCACATCCCTAGTTTTCTTATTTCAAGCATTTATATTTATTTAATTTATTAAACTATTATTTTAATTTTATTTTAGGGTGATCTTGGTGCAATTGATCAAAAATATGATGTGGCTATTTCAACTGCTTGCGGAGCATTGGACAATATTGTTACTGATAGCATTGATACTGCTCAAAAATGTGTGAATTTTCTTAAAAACAACAATGTTGGCCAAGCTACGTTTATTGGATTGGACAAAATGGAGAAATGGATTAACCATGCAAATCGCCGAATTACAACGTTAGATAATTAGTATTTTAACTTTTTTTAAATGATAATTCAATTATCGTTTCAGGCCTGAAAATGTTCCACGGTTGTTTGACTTAATTCGTGTGAACGATAAAAGAATTTTACCAGCTTTTTATTTTGCTCTCCGAGATACTCTTGTTGCAGATGATTTGAATCAAGCAACTCGAATAGCATTCCAAGGATCAACTCGGTATCGAGTTGTTACATTAAAAGGCGAATTAATTGATCAATCAGGAGCAATGTCGGGAGGAGGAAATCGTGTTTCAAAAGGTCTTATGGGAACAAATGTGTTGACTACAGAATATACACCACAAGAGGTTGATAGAATGGCAATAAGAGTAAACGAAATGACAGGAGAGGTGATTCAGTTGCGAAAACGAAAAGATGAACTGGAAGAAATAACTTCAAAACAGTTAAAAGAGCTTGAAATTATAGAACGAAATTACGAAAAATCAACTAGAGAAATTGAAGTAAGATACAGAACCAATAAATTAGATCTTTTGAATAATAATTTTTTATGTTAGGCGTTTGTACAAACTGAAAGGTTGTCATCTACAAATATTAAAAATCAGGAAAACCGAATTAAGGATGTTGAACCAGATAAAGCCAAAGTAGATAGCATGAAAAAAGATTTAGCAGCTAGAACTAAAGGTAACTACATTTAAAAAAATAAATAAATAAACACTGTTTCGTCTTAAATCAGTGTCATTTTTCCCCACGGGGGTTTATTAAATGAACTTTTCAATATTGTAAACAGAATTTGAAAAGGCTGCTGAGGCATCATCTGCAGTTGAAAAGGAAGTACAGCGCTTGCATAACATCATTATGGAGGTAAGCGGACAGAAAATGAAATCTGCTCAGAAAAAATTAGACGCGATCAATAAAAAAATAGATGATGTGGATAACGCTATTACAAAAGCGAAAGTGTCAATGAAAACTGCTGAGAGAAACACCAATCAAACAAAAAGAAAAATAGCAAATATGGAATCTGAAGTGGAAGAAAATAAGGGAAAGGCAGTTAAATTGCAAGAAGAATTATCTAAGCTTGAAATTGATGCATCAGAATTGTTGGAAAATATCGAAAAGCTTAAAACGGCTGAAGAAGAGCAGGAGAAACAAGTAAATGAAGCAAAACAAGAATTAAGAAAGTTGCAAACAGAATTAGGCAAACATAATAATGAGAAGATGCAAGTTGATCACAAATTGGAGCACTGCACGAAAGATATCAATGAAAATTCACAGAGAGCTAAACATTGGAAGAAAGAAGTATATTTATTTGTTTTTAAAATAGAGACGAACACAAATATTTAATTGATTGTTTTTATTTCAGTTAAGCAAACTAGAATTACACGATATTGAAGGAGAAACAAACGAGCCATTTAAAACGTATAATGAAGAAGAATTAGCTCCAAAGGATCCAAAAGAATTAAAGTATAGAATCACTTTAATGGAAGAACAATTAGGAAAGAAAAAAGTCAATTTAGGTGTTATTGATGAGTATAAGAAAAAAGAAAAAACCTATAAGCAAAGAGTGACTGAATTGAACGATGTTACCGCACGTCGAAACTCTCAAAGAAATTCATATGAAGAACTTCGTAAAAGACGACTAAACGATTTTATGACTGGATTTGGAATTATCACACAGAAATTGAAAGAAATATATCAAATGATCACAGTGGGAGGAGATGCAGAGTTGGAATTAATTGATTCTCTCGATCCGTTTTCAGAAGGAATAGCATTTAGGTAAATTATAATTTCTATTTACAAAATCATTTAAATATTCGAATTTATTTATCATTTAGTGTTCGGCCGCCAAAAAAATCGTGGAAATACATATCAAATTTGAGCGGCGGTGAAAAAACACTCAGTTCTCTTGCTCTGGTATTTGCTCTCCATTATTATAAACCAACTCCTCTCTACGTAATGGACGAAATCGATGCTGCCCTAGATTTTCGTAATGTGTCTATCGTAGGAATTTACATTAAGGAACGCACTAAGAATGCCCAATTCATTGTCATATCACTGCGAAACAACATGTTTGAATTAGCTGATCGTCTTGTTGGAATATACAAAACCGAGGACTGTACAAAATCTATTACTATCAATCCTAGCGAGTTAGCTGATGAAAGTGAAGAAACCAAATAAATTTTAACTAATTAACCATTTATTAATATAGAATTATTACTATTTTTATACATCCGAGTTAACTATCAGTTAAAAAATGTTCATGCTCACTTAAGTGTAGTACTGCCAATAATAAAATATTACATTGATAAATAGATAAAAACAAATCAGTTCTCTCTTGTTAACATTTACTAGAAATACCACTGCTTGACTGCCGTCTGTGTTGGTATGTTAAGTGTGTTCGAAGACGTGAATCTCTATTTTTATAGTGTTCATTGAAGTCCAATCTAAAACTGAGAAATTGAAGAGATACATCCCTATGGCTTGTCAGCATCAAGAGAAATTTTTGTACCATATCCTAAGATAAAATTAAAAAAATATATACATTGCTGTAAATGACTTTAATTGTTGAATTAAATCAGTGCAGTCAATACTTCTTGTGTTTCACTAATAAAATCTTAATGTTGTTAAGAAAAAAACTTTTGTACTTTGAGAAAATTTTGACGGTACTGCATTAAATAAATGATAATTACTTGGTAAGATTGACTCAAAATTCGTAATTTGGCTCTGGTAGTTGGAATAACTGATTTGAGCAGTTCCTGGAAGATTATTCTGTCTGCTTCTACTGTTTGTTCATTTTCACCCCATTTACCCTAATTAGAAAAACAAGTTAGTTGTTTGTTTATTTTTGTTCTTATTTTATTCCACAAACCTTATCACTTTTGTACTGTGCTCGAGCTTCTGCATCATGCATGTGTTGAACTTCATGTAATGCACGTTGACATAACTGCTCTTGGATTGTCTGCAGTTGAATAATGAGATCGTAGATAGCTCTCAACTGAGTTAGTAACTCCTTAGACTCGTCATCGAGGAGAGCACGAGCCATTATTGTTTCCAAAAATTCTTCGTGAGCAGCAATAATTTCATCTAAATCTTCAGCTGATTTCACTTTTCGTTCCAGTACATCCCAAGAACATTCCATTACTTCAAAAGTGATGTAGTATTGGATCTGTTGTACAAAGTGAACCATTTCACTAGCCAACATATAGCACTGATGCAAAACAGGATTCAGTTCTGGTATAATTCGTAAAATTCGTCCGTGAGACATCTGAGATTTCCAAATATTGGAAAGAACATATTCCATTCTTTTTGCTCGCCACAGTGCATTAAACAATCTTAAATATGTCATCACAACGCTGGGTGAAAATACCTTAAATTAAATAAGAAATGTTTAAATCGTAAATATGTTGTTAAATTGTTTAATATCATTTACGGTCCCAATCGGTCCATCAACATGATAATCCAGACTAAAAACATCCCAACCAAAGTCACCGGGTGAAACCTACATAAGTATTTTACAAAATAATGAAAATTGTATTATGAATTAAAATTACCGGTATCGTTATATATTACTTCCAATAATCGCACATCCAGACGTTTCAATATGTCTGGATCATCAAATTGAGCATTAGTGGCGCGAATAGCAGCTTCTAAACTGCCCGATAAGTTGTGACGATAGAGTTGACATGCTGGTTTGGATAGATCCGACTCCAATATATCCATTAAATGTCGAATAAAATCTCCTTGTCCCAGTAATAAATACCTTCTCATAGCCTTCAAAAAAGATTTAAAACCAACAAACATTTTAACGATAAATTATGTTCAAATTTACTTTTAAATGATCCATAAATTTATATTTTGTCTGCATGACATCCAATAACCGCCGACTTGTCTCTTTATATGCCTTATCGACCACATTTTGTAAATATCCTTCCTGGTCTAAATATTTTTTAAAAATGCGAGTAATTAATTACTAAATAAATTTGTTGCTATTAATTCTCTCACAAGTGTTGCAATCTAATGAATCTCGAATTGCATCTCGACCCTTTAAAGGAGTTGGATCTTGGCAAACCTGCCGTAAAAAATTGATCGATTTTCCAGCAGATAAAATCTGAAATAAAAACATGTTACAATTGCTTTCCTTCAACTAAATATTTAAAGTTAAACCTTTTTAGCTTGACTCATAGAAATCATATTAGGCACCATTGATTTTCGTAATTTATATTTATCATGCCACAACTTGTCGTCGCTTACAGTAGGATCAGCAGCAACAAAAAATTCATTAAATTGATCATCTAATTCACCATCAAAAATCCAACAATCTAACATGGTGTAAATTGGCACAGCCATCTAAAATTAAAAATTAAGTACATTTAAAAATAATTACTGCAGTTCTTATACATACCGTCGACAAAACATTATTTATTAATCCTCTAACTGAAGGATCTCCATGTTGGTTGTATGAATAAACCGCTGAAGTTAATGCACCACCTTTCAATCCTTTGCAAACATCAACCAGTGCTGCTAAAATACGAAGTCTGAACATAGGTTCTAATGTCCATAATTGTAAGCGACGTAAGGTTAGGCCATTACTATTAATATTAATGGTTGGATCTTCGTCTTGCTGCAACTAAAAAAATAAATGTAGTACATCATTTCTAATTTCTTATCCTAGCAATAAAAAGTTACTTGCGATTCTAATAGAGCCAGCAAACGATAATATTCGGTAAGCTCTTGGTTTAGTGCTGTAACAAAACTCTATAGAATAATAAAAAATTTATTATTTATTGTTTAAATACAAAATAAAAAATAATATTACTTGTCCAACTTGACCAAATCCGCGATCTGCACTTCGTGCATCGTGGTATTTTTTCACTTTGTTGTGAAGCCAGCCTAATTCAGCTAATCGAAGCACTAAATTCCTAGTTGGTTTCGGAATGTGTACCTGAAAAAATATAATTAATTGATTTAATTACTTAAATGAAAAAACAAAATCAAATTCGAAAAAATTATTACTGTAGGTTCAGTACGAAATCCATCTTTTCCCGTATCGATTTTAATAATCTTGCCTTCAATTCCTTGAAATATGTAAACAAGTTCCCGGAGTAAAACATGTTCAGATACCATACCACCCAAACAAGCATCAGTTTCATTTTTGACAGCAATCATTTGATTACTATTGCAATCACGAGCAACTTGGGTAACACTTTTCTTCTTATCTAAAACATATTTTTTAATAAAACATATAAAATAATTAATAAATTAAATTATTATTACTAGTTAAAATAGTAGCTGAGGTTCCGTAAGTCGCTGGAACCAAAAGAAGATCAGGATTAATTGGACTGGGAGTGAGACTGGTCGATGGTGTGCTTCGATTACTATCTTTACTGCGAGGTTTAGATGCTGCAAAACCATCTTTTGTAAACGAAAATGGTGTTGAAGTAACAAGTGCTGATAAACCTCGTGCAAATAACGATGGTTTTGATTTAATTTTCTTCCCTTCTTCTTGAAGATTCATTAAAAAACAAAGAACTGACCATTTGTTTCTGAGTACAGTCTTGAAAAAAGTTATTTTAAGTAGATTTATAAAATTAAGACAATTGTGTAACTTACACTGCTTTGTAGTTTTAAATGGAAACCATAAAACGTTGCTGCATCTTTATCTCTTTTTTCTCTTAAAACTGCATAAAAGAAATAGTTCAGACTGTAATTAAATATGTTTAATGTTTGAACCTACGTTTTTTCTTAATTTTTTCAGCGTAGAAAAATTCGTCTTCAGGATGATCAGTACTCGTTGCATTGCTATTGTATTGAGTTAATATAAAAAAATATTAATTAATTATTTTTTTTACGGGTTAAAAAAGCATTTACTTTCCCAGTGCTCGCAAAGCAAATTCATAGTACGGTGTTACAGCATCTAAAATAAGCATACGATTTTTATTCCAATAAATGCAAAACACTATGTTTTACGTTAATACCTCCGTTTAAACCTGATAAATGTGAACATAATTTATGAAGCAAAACCGTTGGTTCATTTGTATCATATCCTTGCGACGCCATCAAATCTGCTTTAACATTTACAAAATAATCAAATTATAAAATTAAAACAGTTTAAGCTACTTGACATTTAATTTGCTCCGCAAAAAGGCGGCAGACAAGTGACATACATCTTATACTTTGATTCTCATTGGTGATTTTCAATTTTCAAGGACGCTTGGAATACCGCGCCAAATAAAGAATAAGTGGTGAAAGCTTCAATTAAAAATTCGCTTCTCGTTTCTATGGTTTCCATATTGAGACAAATGCGCAAAATTTAAACAAAAGCTGGTAAAATAATTTTCCCGATTATCACTTGTCATAAATATTTTAGTTTTCTTTTAAATTAATTGTATTTCAAATTTGAATAATGATCATCTCTTTTCGTTATTATTATTATATTTAAAAATAAAACAATACATTAGTGGAAAGTTAACATTACCTTTACATTAATTAATTCATTTTTCGCACTAATGATTGTTTATAAAAGCAAACGAAATTGTGCTTTTATCCTTCTATATTGTAGTAATAATAAGCTAAAGCCCTAATTTGAACGAGACTTGTTTTAAGTATCTTGACTTGTTTAGAAGATTGAACCATGACTACCTGTAGTAAAAAGACTCATGCATGCCATAGGTGTAACCACAGATTAAAAATATATTAGTAATTATTAGGCAGAAAATACTGTGATTTTGCTATATTCTGACACCAGTCTCCGCCACTTACACAGGAAAGAAAATACAGTTTTAATGTACATGGAGGCAAGTTTTGGCATTTAGGATAGAGATAAATAAACACAAATGTAACAAGCTATGAATATAAAATAGTAAATATTAATTTTATCTATATTTTAAAACATGTACAAATATTTTTATTTATATTTATGCAAAAAGGAATGCAAGACGTGCAAAATGGAGTTTAGACAAATATAATCTTGGGAAATCAGCATAAATTTTAGAAAATATTTTATTAATTGTTGGGAATGGTGTACGAGTGGGAGGATAGCTTGTATTTGCTAATGGCTAACATCTGTATTGCCAAAAGTTTATGCTGAAATAAAGAATTAAAAATAACTAAAAATTTGTTTTAGTTTTAATTTTTGCCAATTTAAGTAAACAACAATTTTTAAAATCTCTAAAATTTTTAAATATTTGAAATTTACAAAATATTTTATTAATCTTTAAAAATTACTAAAAAATTTGTAATTTCAAAAATTTTGTAATTTCAAAAATTTTGTAATTTCAAAAATATTTTTAAAATATTTTAAATTTGTTGTCAAGGTCAATTGGTAAAAACTAAAACTTTCAAGTTTTTAGTTTTTATCAGTTGACCCTGAAGCGACCAACTCCAAGCCGCAGTTTGAATTCGGTGATTTGCGTTCGGCGACACGAACGCGAGATAAAAGAATAATCAGTGACCTGCCAAACTGGGGGTGCAGGGGTGCACCACAACCAGGCAGCAGCATTCAGCTTCGTCAAAAAAAAACTTGCACCTTGGTGGCTGCTGCCTTGAAAACAATATAAAACTTTTCCATTAACAATGATCTGCGCTGTTTTATGTACCGTAAGGCGGGTTGAATGCGGCTCCAAGGGGTGAATGTGGCCACTTTTAATTTTTTTGTTTGAAAGCTTGTACACTTGCTGTAAATTTGTTTTTAAAAAAGTTGTGTACTGGATAATTTTCTGTAGGTATTTAGCTTGAATTTAAAAAAAAAAACTGAATTAAAATTATGCTTTTATTAATGTTAAATAAATTTTTTTGTGTGCAAGTCAGAACAGTCAAAATTCATACCTTGTAAAAAGCGGTCTAGAAAAAAAAATGGCAGATATTTAAGGCCAGTTTTTTAATACAATAAACTTTGATACTTTTTCTCTTTGTGAAAAATAAAAATAGATCAAAATATTGCATTGATAGGATACAGGACTGTTTTAAAGATGGTAGTAACATGTGGAGGTGAATGCAACCACCTACTGTATGGCCACATTCACCCAACAAGAAGTGTTCATTTATATTGACATTTAAGTGATCAAAAAAAGAAAACTTACATTATTACAGTAATAATAACATAGTAAAATTACTGGAGATGCTTGTACAAGCAAATAATTGTGGAGTTTTAAAAATTTATAAAATGAATTAATTTTGGTAGCAATTTGATAACTCATTTAGTGACATATGTAAGAAAAAGTTGTTATTTTTTTAAAAAGTAAAATTTTTGCTCAAATTTAAATATATATTTTTTTAAATTGGATTTTATTTAAGTAAAATGGTTAAATACAGTATTTTCCATGATGAATTTCTTTAGTATTTCACCAATGTATTTCTTTTGTGACATTGATATTGTGTTGTTTTTAGAGTCTTGATTAAATTCAATCCCTAGACAAAACTTTAATTTTTCTAAATCTTTTATCTCAAAAAATCTTGATAATTCTTTCTTAAATTGTTCAATTAATGTTGTATTGTTTGAAGCAATAATGTTGTCATCGACGTAAATTCCTATTAAGACTATTTTTTCTTTGTCTATAAGGGTATAAATGCATGGATCTGCATTTGATGGTTTCATGCTGATTTCTTTTAGTTTTTCGTCGAGTTTTTTAAACCATTGCCTCCCCAACTGCTTCAAACCATAGAGAGATTTTCGTAATAAACAGACTGTTTTTTGTATCGATTTTTGAATTTTCACTTATTTCATTCAATGCATCTGGGAATTCCATAAAAACTTCCTTTTCTAATTCTCCGTTGAGGTAGGCAGTGATGACATCCATGTGATGAACTGTTAATCCCCATTCTACTGCCAAAGCCATTAGGATTCGAATTGAGTTTGCCCTACAAACTGGAGCAAAGGTTTTGTAGAAGTCAATTCCTTCTTTTTCTGAAAAACCTTTTGCAACTAATCGAGCTTTAATCTTTGTTTTGAAAATTCATTGATATCCAATAATTTTTTCGATTTTTCAGTCATGGGACAATATCCCATATTTTGTTCTTTAACAGTGCTTGGTGTTCATCCTTCATAGCTTGCTTCCATTCAATGCTATTTAGAGCTTCTCTCTCTGAGGTTGGGTCGCCATGTGAAATTAATTGTGCAGTTTCTTCATTTACAAGCTGATAGATTTTTCGAGGTCTTCCCTTTTTTCCAGTTTTTTGAAATTTGGGTCTACTTCTGGAACGTTTAAAACATGGTGTGTTGCTATTTGTTGATTCACTATCACTGTTGCTATCATTGCTTCTGTCAGTGATTTTGGTTTCTTCTTTTTCAGATTCAGATTCTTCACTTGCTTTTACAAGTTCTTCATTGGCTTCTTTT
>JAQFZN010000901.1:0-21207 GCA_034687075.1 Geophilus carpophagus | reverse complement strand
TGTGGTTTGATTATCGCTCATATCAGATACATCCTGCAGCAAATTTCAAACTTTTCGATTAAAATTCTTCATGTTTAATTACATTTGCGTGACTATGTAAACTTTATTATTTTAAAATTTAATTACGTTCTAAAAAAAATGTTTGAGTTACTTTCATCTTTACCTCATTTATTAATAAAAACTGCTCGTTTTTATGTCTAACTTTTATCCGCCACCTCCAGAACAGCAAAACAGAAAAATTAAAATCACCTCCAGTCTTGTTAGTTTTTATAAAATGCAATGACTGGAACAGAAAATAATGCATAAATTAATAAATTTTAACAGGGAGAAATTAAACCAGCAAAATTTCTAATTTTTTTTTTGTAGTCTTACACAAAATATAAAAAAATGCAATTCCGTTGCAGCTTCAAAACCCTCACGAATCCATTTCCTTTAAAAATCATTTTCTAGTTGTCATAGCAACTACATTTTTCTATGTAAACATAAAAAATCGAGTGCATTTAGTGAACAATACCATAGCAAACCATCATACACGGAATCCTTTCATTTGTATATTTTTATTCTTTCACTACATAACTTCTTTAAAAAATAAATTACAATTTTTCACATTTTTTTCTGGGATAAAAAATCCTACTGCAACTGCAGCGATTGCAGATTCCTAGGCGTCACCATTCCGTCTTGTTTATCACTAATTTAAAACCAAATTAAATTAGATTAATCATGATAAAAAAAGCATAAAACACTTACGATTGATTTTTTAGATAATCCAAAGCAGAAGTCAATTTTTCTTGACTCATACGATTGTCTTTTTTCGACAAATAATGCAAAATCTCAGCAAATACAGGATATGGAATACTAGCAGCTCCACCTGCTGGATCCTCTGTAACTACCTCACAGAAAATTCTCATCGCATCGTTCAAATCTTTAGCGATAGAATCACATGCTAAGGCCATGAATTTTGTCCAATCGACTTCACGAGTGAAGTTTCCAGCAGTGATTAAATCGTTAAGTCGAGTTGCGTCCAGACAAAGACCATCCCAACGCCTGGAGAGATTACTAAGTGTCACAGTTTTATAATCCCCAAGCTGAAAAAAAATTAAATAAACTATTTTACTACTAATAATAAAAATTCCATTCCATTCCATTCCCTCCATTTTTATCGAAATTCTATTTAAATTTCAAATCCTTAGTCAACGTTTAACCACTGACATCTAGTGGAAAAAAGTTCAACCAAACAAAAATACATTAAAATTTTTCTTTTACTTGTCGATGTAGTATTCGTAGTAATCCAATAGTTAAACCTGATTTTCCTTCAGGTAATTCAATTCTTTCTTTAACAGGTGGTTTTTCTCCGTTTGCCAATGCACGAAAGTAACTAAAAATTTAAAATAATTAATCTTAAGTCCATAAAACATAAAAATTTTATTCAAAATTTAAAATAATACTTACGCAGCTGACCATACGAGTAAATCTTTCGGTTGTGTCCGTATTGCAGCTTTCGTAAACTGCTTCAAAATATCAGGTAATTCAGCAGGAATATTAATTTGCTGCGTACTGTACATAGGTCCCTCCGGAGCAGGCATCTTACTACTAAAAAAATTAATATTATCAGTATTATATTAACAGTGTACTCATCGATATTTGCTTACAAATGTATAAAGTAATACTGATTAATTCAATTGAAGAATGGAAAGAATTTCATCCGAAACATCACAAAGCAATTTTGTTGTTTGTTCCAATGGTTGCCTAGAAACAGGTGACGTAATAACCAGTAATAACGTAATAACTCGAGCATTTTCTGGCCTGTAATAAAAAAGAATAAGCTTTTTTGTTTTATATAATCTATTTGATTTCAAATAATTATAGTATTTTGTGTACGTAGAATTTGTTTTTTGACCACATTTTTATTTTTTTTGTTTTAGTAAACTATTTTAAAAATTCACATATAATTTTTTGCAGACAGTTGAATATACACAAGATTAGTGTTATTACTTGCATGATCTCCTACTGCTTCACCGCGGAATGTGATTTATGATGAATTTTTATAAATTCTTCTCCATTTGCGTCATCTAGTGACAAAAGCCGAAAATTTGTTGTTTCCCGATGTATAAATAAAATAAAATTAAAAGCTGTGTAGTTTATTAGATTAAAAACTAATAAAACTCTAAAAATTACCTTTGCAGGTGTAAAACTTAGCCGCGACTTGGCTGTAATCAGCATAAAAAGAACGTTTTACTCAATGAATATCATCACTGATCGATCCGAAAGGCGATACACAGCAGACAGTTTTGTCAAATAGTCACGTGATTAATTTTTTATGGTCATTTGAATTAAGCCATCCAATAAGAATTATCCATTATTTGTCATTTGTAACTGATATTTTCGTGACGTCAAAGCTGCTTTAACGGGTCAATTTCCGCAGGTTTCTTAAAGTTATACTTAATTTTATCTATAATTATTTTAACTAATACATGATCAATTAGATTTCAATCGTAAAAAAAAGAAGATAAGCAATAACAAAAATATTGAGAATTAGTTTAAACCGATTTAAACTAAGCCGACGTTTCTTGATCAGATTTAGCAGACGACATTTTGAATCCACAACAACAACAAAATTTATTATTTTTTTTCCTATTATTTTGTTTTATTTTATTTAGAAAATGGCAACCATGCAGCAACAAAAATCTGACATTAGTTCGGTAAATATCTATTTATTTATTTATTAAACAAGCATGATCAAATACAAATTATATTTTGGATAAATATTTTATAGTGGTCTAAGGTTTTTCCTCCTGAACAACGGACTAAGGTTCAATCGCTCACGTTTATAAAGAAACTACTCATAGTTGCTGTTTCAAATCTCACTTACTTGCGGGCTTTATTTCCTGAAAATGCTTACTCTGTTCGATCACTCGAAGGTAAAGTTTTGTTTATTAAATTTAGGCAAATGTTTTCGCATTTTTAAAGATTCAATTAGAATTTTATTTTCTTTTAGGTTTGAATTTGAGAATACTCAAAGAGGAGACATGTCCTAAAGCCTCAATGTTTATCAAGTGGTTAAAAGGTTGCTTTGATGCATTGGAGAAAGAATACGTAAATATTCTTAATAAGAATATCTATATATGAAATTTAATTTTAATTAAAAGTTTAAATGATTTACTTTTTATTGTTTTAGCTTCGTCAGATGATCATTGGTGTAAGTTGGTTTAAAAAAACAACAAATTTTGTTTTGTATTAATTTTTATTTGTTTATTAAAAATTTAATTTTCAGATTCATGAGGAAAATTCGGATCCCGAAGTAATTTCTCTTTTGTTTTAATAAATAAATTAAATTTTATCAATTGTTTTCTTCACAGAGTGTAACTGAATCGTATAATTTCCGATTTTTTTATCAAGACGGTGTTGCGATGACCATGAATAAGTAAATTCCCTGATAAAAATTGTAACTGAATGATTGATGATTGTATTGATTTTTATATTTCAACATTAGAAACGAATCGGAAATTCAAGCATTAATGGCCAACACTAGAGCATCAACTGTTTTAATGCTGCGCACTATTTTAATCCTAACTAGTACTTTGAAGCCGCTGCCTAAAGATGCCAGAATGGTTATTAAGTTGCACTATTACGACGAAGGTAAAAATTTATTTGTGAAAATAAAAAATTAATTTTGCAATTCTGGATTTTTTAGTTACCCCCCCGGACTATCAACCACCTGGCTTTGTTGATTGCCCATACGAGAATTTTAATTACCAAAAAAATACTTTAAATATTGAAATGGGAGAAGTGGAAACGGTAAAATGAATTTAAAAAATAATATGAAATGCGTTTTTAATTATTATTTTATTTATTTTTAATTGTAGCCATTTAATATGTAAGAAATGCAATTTCAAGCGTAAAAAATTGGCTTGATTTACACTTAACTTTTCTATTTATTTTCTAAAATCAAAGACTTAAATTGAGAATAAAAACTGTTGATGTGCAATTAAACATGAATCAACAAGAAATGGCAGAATTATCAAAAAATGGCAATGATTTTGGAAAAGACCAAGAGCAACTAGCTGTTAATTATTCCGAACCGACAAGAGAGGAGGAAAAAGAAAACTCAGTAGGACAACAACATGACGATGAGCCACTGAAAATTCGTTGTGGATGCGGTGATCTCGAGGTTTAAAAACATAAGCTAATTAATTTTTTTTCTTATTACTAAATCAAGTTTGATTACAGACTGATGGATTAATGATTTCTTGCAATATCTGCGATTATTGGCAACATGCCATTTGTTTTCGTATTATGGGCCAAGATAATGCTCCAAAGATTCACGTCTGCCATCTTTGCGTTAAAGTTAGTAATGCTAATAA
The DNA here is from genome assembly GCA_034687075.1 of Geophilus carpophagus. Lineage (NCBI taxonomy): Eukaryota > Metazoa > Arthropoda > Chilopoda > Geophilomorpha > Geophilidae > Geophilus > Geophilus carpophagus. The sequence goes on along the minus strand of JAQFZN010000901.1, from coordinate 16,846 downwards.
ATTCGAAACTTGTTATAACATGCTAAATAAAAAGACAACTTTAAAATAATTTGAATTCCAGCTCAAAGATCCAACTCGTCAACCCACTGATCCATCTTTGGTTTCATTGAGCAGTCTCGCTACTCAGGTGAATTTATCAATGTCATATTTAAAAATATCGATAATATTGATTAATTTTATTTGCTTTTCAGGCTACATGTATTTGGCGTCGAACTTTAGGTTTATGCATGACTTTGAGTCGTATATCCATAAACAAACTAACAAGTCAGTTTAACATTGATAAAAAAGTTGCTGAAGGGCTTATCACGCGTTTGAAGAACGATGGGTTTATTAAGAAAAAGCTATCAAAGTATTGATTGAGCGTTTTACTATATTTTAAAAATAAAAATTATTTTTTCTGTAATATTTTTAGGAACGGATATTTTGTGGATAAAGTACAAATTGAAACTGTTGGAAAACCGAAGTATTTTGAATTACGAAATTTGAGAGAAATTAAAGATGCAACACAAGGAGAGAAGGAAAGCAGTGTTAATGGAAAAAAAACCAAAGATGAAGTATTTTGGATTTATCTTTTCTGTGCTCTTAGTTGCAAAATTTATCACCACGCGTCGATATAGGCTGCACGCGTGGTGATAATTTTAGCATCAACTAATAAAGCTAGATTTATTTAAATTTTAAATTTCAGATGAAAATTCTGGCCGAAAAAACCAAAGCTATGAGCGTGAAGGATACTAAAACAAGTGTTAATGTGGAAAAGGTAATTAAAATTTTAATGAGCGGTAATTTTTTTTTTACAAACGCAAATTTTTTATTTTATTCATTTTTTACTAGGTAAATTCCATGCCTCGAAGACGTAAACGAAAAATTGTTGATCAAAATGTGAGCTTACGCAAAAAAACATGCAAAGGAATTTACTAGTGACACCATTTTTTTATCTTTAAAAAAACATAGGGGCAGTCATTTAATGTTGCCTCGAGCCAAGACACAACATTTTACGATGGAGGGATTGGTAGTCCCATCAGGAGATGGAAAACAAGTAGGACATCCCCAACTCTTTATGTTTAAGGAGCTTCATTCAACTCATTCATTTACTTTAACAATTTTTTCTTTTTCTTTTTTATTTATTATACTTTCTGAAATTGTTTTTGTAATATGTTTTTAGTTAATTACGTTTGTTATTCTTGCATTTTTCTAATTTGTTTTTTTTTTTCTTCTTTTACTTGCAAATAAATTTTTTCTTGTCAGAAAAATATAAGTTTCTAACTAATTGCAAATAATCCTAATGAGTCATTTCGGAATAAAAACATTTTTTTTTGATTTTATAAATGACTTCAATCAACTGGAGAGAAATTTTGTGTTGGGTTTCAGCTTGGGGTTGAAGTTCGACAAAAAATTTATAAAAAATTTATTCCATAGAAAAAAACGGTTGCAAAATAATTTTTTTAATTTTTTTGTATTTAAATTAATAAAAGTTATAAACGGAAAAGAAAATGAGAAATGGCATAGTTTTATGACTTTTTTAAATTTTTTTTAAAAAGTAATTAAAATTGATGTTGAGATTTTAATGTTTTAATGTTTCCACAACGTAAGAAAACATGAATTAAACATAATTTAAAATCAAAAAAATGTATGCATTTCTTTAATATATGCTTAAGTATAACTTTTACATAATCTCAAAACAGCAGGTGCAAAATATTTGTTTTCTTATGATCCAGATCTCCATTTCTTTTATTTCTTTTTTCATTCTTGCCATTTCCGTGCTAATAAAAATATCAATAACTTATATCATTAAATCTAAATTAACCAAAATTATTTTTATTATTCTTTTTAACTTCACACCTACAAAATCCCACCTTTATTTCTTTTCCTTTTTTAACCTTTCAATCCACAACAACATCACTTATATTCGAACTCTTCACTCTTCATTTCCTGGTTTCAATTGCCCCAGGCAAAGGAGGGATCACATTTAAGGGACCGTGAACTTGGCGCCAAATTAGATCTATGCACGCCCCCCATCCTAGATATACATCTCTAGCTCTACACCACGTCAATGTCAGTCAATCCCCAAATGACGTTAGCAATCGCTCAAAACTAGTGGGGAACTTTACAAACTGGGTCCCAAGCTCGTAGGCGGCCTCTAGCGTTTGCACTCATGGGTGACTGACCTCAAGACATCACATCACAAGCCAACAGGCATACACACCAGATCTCCACAGCGTCTTCTCTCCTCACTTGAATAGACAAAGTAAGAGCTTAAACTTAAATATTTTATAATTGATAAATAATATAGAAATATAAATCCAAAATGGTTCATTTTGATATGTGTATACTTAAAGGGTTAGCAAGTGAAAGACCCTGACCTTGACCTGCAACTAAACTCTATTTGGCATACAATCAAGTGCAATTTTTGCAAGAGATTTGAATTCATAACACGTGTTCAATCAAACGGTAAGTAAGAACAATGGAGTTTATCTATTGAACTGTTGCTATAGCATTTTATATCAAGTGCGGATGTTTGGTTTACACAAGATTATATTTAAAAAAAATATATATACATTTTTTATCACAGTTGTCATGATAATTAAATTTAATGTATATAATATGTAGAATGGACTCGAAAGGTTGATTTTGACCTCTTTTCTTCATATGTGACCCCTTTAAAAGAGTTTATTATGTCTGGGGCAAGGGAAAGTATAAAAAATAAAATTTATCATTTCATATTTAGTTTTAATCTGATTTAAACCACAATATTTTTGATTCAATACTAAAAACACATTAAATATTTTTCAAATAATATAATAATACTTACAATAACCCTTTAGACAAAATCTATTATTACAATTATGTGTTTGGGGGATTTTATGCACAGAAACCCATGTGTCAGATCAATCTGAAATGGGTAATAAGTTTTTTGAATTTTTCCTTGTTGAAAAGTAGCAAGGTAGTTTGACTAGGACCAATAAAAACATAGCATTCCCATGTAGGGAATACAAAAGAGAAAGTGCCCCAACAGTGAAGGTTATTTTTAACATCCCACCCCATAAACATCAATGGGGCAATCGACTCTTCCATCCCACTCCCCCTGATTTCATTTCCCCCCGCCCCTCGGGTGAACCCACACGCAACCCCGAAGTGGCTCAGGTGGACAGGTAAGAAATCATTGTAAAGGTGGGAATTAATTAATTTCCGTGATGACATAAGACCCCTACTTGACTAAAGTGGATCCTATTTTGCACTGGAGGTCCCAATATGTCACTGTCTCAACGTTGTTATAGAGAAAAATCCGCCCCTAAACCCCTCTTCAAGACTTTAACCCTCACTTTTACCCCTGTGTATACAAAGAAAGACCATGCTGCAAGTAGCACAGGTCCCTTGAGACGGGGATGGAAGAAGGTCGAGGTTGGGTTGGTTGGGGGGGAGGAGACATTTACTTTTTTTTCTTAAAAAAGTCTTGTCTCTGTTGAGATTTGTAATTGTGGGAATTCTATATATAGATTTTTGAATAGAGACCGTACAACTGTCATTAAGATTGGATTATGTCCAATTTTTGTCAATTTTGATCTGATTGAGGTTTGGTCATGTGCGAATAATTTGCCTGTATTTATTTTGTTTACATTTTGATTTTTTTTTTAAAATTATGTTTATGGATTTTTTTTTTATTAATTTTTCAATTAAATATGAATTTGGTTTTATTTAATTCAAAATTATATTCTAAGCTAAAATATATGTGATGAATAAATAATATTTTTGATTTTTTATTGGCAATAAAATTGATTTTATTATTTGGTAAGTGTTGTATTGCCATTTTGAATCTGAAAGAAACACGTGGAGATGACGTAAGGAAGTAAGTATGAGATGCACAATTTCAAGGTTATGGAGCTGAAATAGTTTTTGATGAGGAAAAATAATATGGTAACCTTAAACAGCATAAGCACACCCATAGCAATTTGATTCAGCGTTTAATTGCCTTATTAGACTTGAGTTTTTTACACAGTGAGTTAGAATTTCATTTGATAAAATATGAGTCATGTTTACTGAACAATAAATAAGATCAACATTAAACACTTGTTTTATTTGTATTAAATATTTTAATATTTTGAAAAATTATTAAGATCAAAAATATCAAAAATATAATCAATTTTTGAGAATATTCTGTTTTGACCTTAACCTTCAATATCAATAGCAGATATATTTAAAGATTATTTTTTGCCAATTACCAGAAAAACAGGCACCATTTTCTTAAATTCCTAGCTTTCTTGTACTTTGAGCTGGTTCTTTATTACTTACAGTTTTACCTTATCTAAAAATTGTAAAATAAATTGATCTTGATAATTTGTTAAATTTTATTCTTTTTGCAGGTTTATATTTACCATAATGTATACTTGGAGCATTTTCTTGAAACCTTTTATCAATTTTGTTAAGTTTCTCATGTCATTATGGAGTAGAAGTGATTCAATTTTCTCTTCATCCACTGAACCATCAAATCAAAAAACCAACGGTCATGTAATACATAAGAAAGGGGTGAAGTCACTTGAAGATGTTCCTGGACCTCGACCTTCGCTTCCTTTTCTGGGGACTATGTGGGTCTACTGGTTTGGTCAGTTTAAACAATCACGTTTTATTTTGTTAAGTTAAAAGCGCAATTTTTGAATCTATAAAAAAATGGAAATTAATAAAATTTAGATTATTAAATATGCAATTTATTATTATTACATATGAAAAAAATATTAAAACTAAATTTAATTACTTTTTTCTATTTATGCAACAATAATAAATAATAATGCAATAATAAAAATGGTTATTTTTATAATTATTTTTTAGGTTCATACGATTTAAAGAAACTTCATGAAGCCAATTTTGATAAATTTCACAAATATGGAAAAGTTATGAAAGAAGAATTTCAATATGGATGTCCGTTAGTGCAAATATTTGATCCTAAAGATATAGAAACAGTAATGAAGCATCAAGGTAGATGTCCATTACGACCAGCAAATGAAGCTGTTGTTCATTTCCGTAGATCTTGTCCAGAGAGATATGCATCATTAGGATTAGTAAATGCGTAAGAAATGTAAAAACTTTCTTAATGTCAAAAATTTATTTAATATTTATTCAATTAGTCAAGGAGAAGAATGGAATAATCTACGCTGTAAACTCAACTCGGTTCTTCTACGCCAAAAAGTGATTAATCAATATCTTCCATCACTTAATGATGTAGCTGATGATTTCTGCAGTTTATTGAGAAGCTTACGAGATGAGAAGAACAATGTTGATAATATTATTAGCACATTGTACAGATTTGCACTTGAATGTAAGTTTAAAGTCCGTCAAAAGGGCTAGTATTGAAATTAAGAATCAAGCCCCTCAATATTTTTAGACTGGCCCTTTTTATGCATATTTTTAACTTCATTTTGTAGCTGTTGTGATGTTGTGTCTGGATACTCGTCTTGGCTGTTTAGACACAGAAATTCAATTGGATTCAGAAGCTCAACTAATGATTGATACAACTACAAAAATATTTGAAGCATATCAAGAATTGTATTATAATTTACCACTTTGGAAGTATTATGAGACTGCAAATTATAAAAAGATGGTTGATGCTGAGAGCACTGCATACAAGTAAATCAAAACTAACTAATATTGTATTATTTGTTTATTGTTATTTTTTTCAGCATTGCATCAAAATACATTGATCGTGCAATGGAACAAGTGAGAGAGTTACAAGAAAGTAGTTGTTTGAACCCAGAAGAGTCGGGTTTGACAATTCTTATGTCACTATTATCTCGACAAGATATGGATCCAAAAGATATTCGTATGATAATGGTGGATGCTATAGTGGCAGGAATTGATACAGTATGTTAAATAACATTGAAATGATATCCATATTGATATTAATAACCAATATTTATGTATTGTAGGTGTCCAATAGTTTGGTATTTGCTTTGTACCAATTGGCAAATAATCCAGAAGTGCAAGAGAAATTATATCAGGAAATTGAAAGTGTTTTACCTGCTTGTGCACCCATAACAGCACAAAATGTGCAACATTTACCATATTTAAAAGCATGTATACGAGAATCTTTCAGGTTTCTGTTTATTATTATTATTTAAATAGCTTAAAATCAAACTAAGTCATTATTTATCTTATGCAGAATTTCGCCTACCATTCCAAGTGCAGTTCGAATATTGCAAGAAGATATTGTCTTACAGGATTATCTTATTCCTAAAGGCGTAATTTAAACTAGAGAAAATAGTTTTTTCTGATTCCAGTATAGATATGAATTTATATTTGAATTGAGAAAAGAAAAATGTTGGCTTTTTTTTTTTAAATAATAAATTGTACTTTTTTAGGTACCAATTTGTTGTCACACAATGGTAACCAGTCGTTTACCTCAATATTTTGATGAGCCTGATAAATTCATGCCAGAACGATGGCTGGGCAAAGATGATGTATGGAACAGTCAGTACTCAGTTTTACCCTTTGGTAGTGGACCACGAGCTTGTGTTGGTCGTCGATTTGCAGAACAAGAACTTTACACAAGTGTTGCTAAAGTATTTACGATTTTTACTATTTTGATTGTATTTAGTAAACAGTTGAAAATAACTTTCGTTGCAGATTATTCAGAACTTTGAAGTTCGCTCAGTTTCAAGTGAACCATTGGAATGCATTTACCGCTTTATGATTATACCTGATCGTCCATTAACATTTACTTTTAATGACAGGTAAAAAGATAGTTATTGTTTTATATTACCTACTTATAATGTTGTATTATTGTTATTATATTATGGTATTAATTTTATTTGTGCTGTATCTTGAAAATTAATATTAAAATAATAATTTTTCTAAATTTTTTAATTTGATTTTATCAACCAACAATATAATGATACATTGAAAAGGGAGTAGCAACAATATTAGATCAAAATGACTACACAAATATTTTACAACTTGTGCCTGGTATATCAGAGGTATATTAGAAATTAGTCACGTCTATCGGACGGATTTTCCAGAACACATTTTAGCCTGAGATTTGTAATTATTTAAAATTACATTTAACTTTCATTACACCATCTTTTAACAATAACGTATTAATTAGTAGATAGTTTGCATTTTCATCCACAACTAAATTTCAAAACACCAACTAATTGATCAAATTGAGTAGAAAAATCTCACAGCCCCAACTTGTTATCGGTTTCCCAATTCCTGCACTTTTATAGGCCGTAAACAGAGTAAAATACAGGCAATCATTATTGATTTTGCCAACCGAACCGCAAATTCGACCGCTTGTATTATCTTATTATTCTCAAAAAAACTTCTAATGATACCTCAAAATCCAATAAGATGGCCAAACGTGAAGTTAATTACATAAGCTGTGATCTTAATCGACTTGCAGTTATTTAATATTATTTTACTCTATGTAAGGTCTATGTGAGATGGATTTATTCAGTTATCCCATGCAAGATATTTTTATAGGAATCAATATAGGATAAAAGTGCAAAGATTTTCTATAAATTGTGTATAAATGGACGTATACTATTGTATGCTGTACAATACCGTACAGATAATGGGATAGCCAAATAGTTATGTATATCATAAATGAGTTCAAACTTGTAATAAAGTTATAATTTCCTTTTTGTAACCACAAGTGCATATTCTATTCACACAAAAGTTTAGGTAAGCTCTCATTGATTGTCTGTTTTTTAGATTACTTATATTGTTCTTCTTTTTCCTATTTGCTACTTCTTCTGAGTATCTGTTGTAAACGTAATCTGTTATGTCAGAAAATCAGCAGTTTTCCTAACATTTGTGTAAATAGAGTTTGGAGCAAAGTCATTTTGCACAGAAATCTGATAGTTTAGATCAATTAATATCGTATAAATTACACTTCAAATTAGTTTTGTGTCATTACATGTAGGATAAAAATGCAAACAGTCTATTATACTTCATATATTAAGAGCTGCCATTACTTTATCTCTGTGAACATTGTGTTAACCTCTTAACCAATAAACACTTGTACTTTAATTGTAGATCATATCAAAGATTTGCAGTTAAGATGTTAACAACAATTTATGTAAAACTATGTTTCAATGTCCAACATTACACAATTCAATAATATTTTTTGCTTAAAATTTGTCCAATCATTTTTAAAATTTATTTATCGGTTTTTAGTCCTTTCTTGAAGAAAAGCTTTTTTTTCTTTGGGATCGCACAAGGTCACTTTATCACTATTGGCACTTGATTTGACGAGTTTACTCTTTTTACCAACCTTACTTTCAATCCTATCATCAAACACATCATCGTCATCAAAAGAAAATTCACTTTTATGTTGCCGTTTGTCCGGTGGAGTCTGCAACGTGTCATCAGAAGCGAACCTTTTTGGTAGCATCTTGGACTCGGTAGGAATCAGCAACAAACTTAACGACCTCATTTGTTTCCCTTGATTCACACTACTCCCATCACTTCCCAAATCCTCCGTTGATGGCGAATTGCCAGTTGGATCAATATTCACACTGCAAGACCTCGAGCTAATCGTGCTTAACTTTCTCGGTACAAACCCACAAACAGACAACCCGTGACGTGTCACAGGTGGTTTACAGGATTCCGTAGGCGTAATCTGCGGATAATCATCCTTACACGAAGGATTCACTTCTAAAACAATATCAGATAACTTATTATTATAAAATCTTTCTGCGTTTTCATTACTCATTTGATCGATACTTTTTTGCGACTCGATGCTCATTGATTTATTGGGCCAGTAATCGTCAATTGCCGCTTGACGTTGCAGCTTAGGCCTGACTGATTGGTTGCGTTTAGTTGGTGATTGTGCTATATTAATCACAGGCCTATCTCTTACGCTGCCATAACGTGATGATTGTAATGAGCCTTCAGCGATTGCACCACAATTTTGTTGTTGTTGTTGCTGCTGCTGTGGTTTCTCTCTGCTTTTAGGTACACTGCCATCACTACTAACACTTGATCTCGAAACTCTCCAAGTACTTGTAGATGCAGTTGTAGCTGAAGAATCATTTCTGCTGTTACTTAAATTACTTTCTTGTGATGGTTTTCGAGTTATACTCCAAGAATTTCTTCTTCGCTTATCAAGAAGTCTTGCAGCAGGACCATGTGCCAAATCTCTGCGTAGATGTTGTTGTTTCCAACTATCAGAACGGGATGAAGAGAAATTTTCACTGCTCACACTGGAATGTCTTTTATGAGGATTGTGTTGTTTTCTTTGGATTTCAGCTAATGCGTATGCATATTCATTAGTACTATCTGGTTCTGGTTCACCAGCATCACAAAGAAGGTATCGTACTGTGCTGAATTTCCAAGGTTTTCTCTTTGATTTTTCCTCTCCAACTACTCCAGTTTTGGACTTGAGATGGCAATTGCAAACTTGTCCATTGTTACTGCTATTTCTTTCGACAGAATTTGTATTTCCTGGTGTCTGTCTGTTAGAGAAATTCGAACTATGTCTGCAATGGCCAATACCTCTGGTAACGCGAGATTCTTCAATAGCTTTACATATAAGAACACAATCCTTTTTAAATTGTTTAGTTAAAATGGCGTAAAGAAATGGATTGGCACATGAATTAAGAGGTAAAATAAAGACTGTAAATACTTTAGCTTCTTCTAGAGATATTAACTGCAATCCAAACGCTGCTGTGAGTGAGAAAAACGCAATAGGGGCCCAACAAATGAAGTCGGTGAAAACCAATAAAGCCATTCTTTTGGCAATGCGGGAATCGTTGGAATTCCATGCTTGCGATCCGCGAATAGCACAATACATTTTGAGATAACAACCCATGAGAATGAGAAAAGCTAACCCGTTAACACTCATCAGGAAGACGACGTATGCAAGCGACCAATCATCTTCGGTTTCAAACGGTAAGCAAACAGCAAATTTCCGGTAGTCACTGATTCCAAAAAGTGGTAAAGAGGAAACAACAATGGCGTAAGTCCAACCGCAGCTCATTATGTAGGAGGCGTGACGTAATGAAAGACGTTTATTAAGATGCATCGCATGAGTTATGGCATAATTCCGTTCTAATGTGATGACTGCTAATGTGTAGACGCTTAGTTCACTGCTCAGAACTCCTAAAAACCCGGCTACTTGGCAAGCGGCTGAGCTTTGCCATTTGATGGCGTACATTTTAAACTCTCCAAGTGTTGATGCATCAACAACTGCTAGGAAACCTAAATAGATTCCCATAAAAAAGTCAGCTAAAGCTAAATTACACACGAGGAATCTTGGTACATCCATTTTGCTGCGGCTAAAGATGAGGACAAATACTACGGTTCCATTGCCTAACATAGCTAATAAGAAGACAATCCATACACCACAGCGAAGGGTCCACCAATCGAAAAGATCTTCACATGGCATAAAGGGTCCTAAAAAGAAAATATTGTAATTTTTTAATAGTTAAAAATGAATTTATTTTACACTAAGAAGGTTGTTTAGTATTTTATTTTATAAATTTTACTTATTTTAATAAAGAAATTTTTATGGACATTTTGTTAAGGTTTTAAAAACATTTTTGACAATTTTAAAGTGTTTATAACCTGGTTGTGGAATGCAATATATTCCTTGCTTTCCAGTTTGATCAGTGATATGTTGAGACTTGTAATCTTCAAAGTATTCTTCTATAAGTTGTGGTAAGTTAGATGGATATGTGTAATCAGGTCCAAAATTACCCCAAATATCATCAGCAAATTCTCCGAAATGAGCAGTTAAGTTTTCTAGATAGAAATAATAATAACAATAACATTTATTCATTTGGGAGTTTGCCCAGCCATTTTCTTATCTTAAACCAAAATTATTTCTGCACTTAAGATAAGTCGGTCTGCGCAAACTCTCAAGTACATATCACTCATTTACCAAATCCAGGCCAGACATCTGTATTATTAGCATTCCATAAACTTAAATCAGGAAGTTTATCTTTAGGTGGCCATATAATAACTTCATTCATGTCTCCTGATTGGTGAGTTGAATCTGGATGTGATAAAGGGAGAAATTCGCAACAGTGATAAGCGTAGGATAACGCAAGCGATTGGATCCTCGGAAATGAAGTTGGCGGTGGAAATTCTTTAAGAAATTTGTTGTTAAATGTTTTCAAGTGTCGTAAATTGATTAGTCCAGTGCTTGGTAATGTTGAAAAACGGTTGTTACCTAAATTTCTAAAAATGTTATCAATTAATAAACTCGTAATTAATATTGTAAAATGTAAATAGATGTAAAACTTACAAATCTTCCAATAATTTCAATGGTAAAAAAGCATTTTCGTGAATATTTTCAATTTGGTTATGAACTAAATCTCTATTTAAAATTTAAAATGAATTATTAAAATGTTTCGTTTTAACCAATTCAATAAAACGCTAAATTTCATTACAAAATTTGTAACTTTCCGAGTCCTGTAAAAGCATCAACTGGAATGTACTGTATACGGTTATCCCCAATGAGTAAATCGTGTAAATTAGATTGTCCTTGAAATGGTTTGTTTTTTAGTGATGTAATTTGATTATTAGTCAAATCTCTAAAAAAGAAAATTACAAAGAAATTAAAAAATAATTTTAAAACAATAATAAGAAAAGTTGATTTACAGTAATCGTAATCCGTGACACGTTTTCAAATTTGGTATTTGACTCAATAAATTGCTTTTAAGATCCCTATTTTTAAAGTAAAAAAAATAAAAAATAAAAATTCTGAAGTAAGTTAATATTGTTTATTTACTTACAAACTTTTTAATTTAGGTATAGCTTGGCACAAATTATCAGGAACTTGCGAAATTCTAGCTCGATCAATGCGCAATATTTCTAATGAAACTGTTCCATTTAGATCCAAAAATTGATCTAACTCTTTTACTTCAGAAAGAATTCTAAAAACAATAAATTTCTTGTAACTTAATCCTACTTAGAAATTATTATTTTTACTTACAATTTCTTTAACTTTGTCATGTTAGAAAAAGCGTAATGTCCAATATCTTGAATGGGATTTTTCTTCAGTTCTACAATTTCCAGAAACTTGTTATGCAGGAAAGCATCATCTTCTATGTAACGGATCTGATTGTAAGCAACCGTCCTGTTAAAGTATGTTCAAATTGTTAAAATTACAGTGCTGTAATTAATATTGTAAGCCAGTAAACTGAAAAAATTACTCACAGTCGTTCTAAGGATGTTAATTTAGCCAGAGCTGATGGTATTGTTTTTAAATAATTATTATTCAATTCTCTATTATAAAAAATAATCGAAATAATCAGCACACAGAATAATTAAATTAAGTAATTTTGGAAAAATGATTATTTTCTCAAATCTCATTTTCTTTTCACACACAACTCTAATTAAAATTTAAAAATTTTTATTTCTTTTCATGCTTAAATAATTATTTTAGAATTTAATGCGGATTAGTAAGTTCGTCGTCCCAGATTGAATTCTTTCGATTTATACTCCATAATGCTTTGTTTACTCATATTTAATAGAAGAATTGTGCATTGATTTTGACTCATTTTGAACTCAATTACTCAACATTTAAGCACCTAGTTTGAGAAAATGCATTTACCAAAAATTGTTAATTCCCTAACAGCTATGCTTACAAAATTTTAAGGTTGTTTAAGCCTTCAAAAGCTTCTTGATGCACGTTTATAATCCTATTATTTTGAAGAGCCCTTACAACACGCAAATTAATTTTTAATTAAAAAAAATTCAAGTTATTTTAAATTTTCATTTCTTTTTATATATACTTACAAAATAACCAATTGAGTTGAGTTAATAAAAGAATTATTCCTCACTTCTACAATATCATTCCCACTAAGATCTCTGAAAGACAAGACAATACAAGTGACTTTGAAAAATGGGTTTTTTAAGTACGTGAAATTTCTTACAAAGCTTCCAGGTTAAACATGAGTGACAAGGCTTCAGTTGGAACTCTGGTAATGTAATTGCTTCCAAGACATAACTTAGTCACATGACTGAGCTCAGCCAATGAGTGTGGAATGTCAGCGATCATGTTACCATCCAATCTTCTACAACCAGTCATATTTAATTTAAATTTGCATGCTTAATCATGTGAAATATGACTTTCATTACTTACATTGTTTCTAAAGACAACAATGGTCTAAAAGCATCAACTGGTACATAAGTTAAATTGTTATCTTGTAATATTCTATGAACCAAACAGTTGATTTAAGTTTGTTTTTTAATAATGACAGTTTTTTGTACTTACAATTCTTTAAGTCGGGTCAATCCATTAAAAGTTTCAGCAGTCAAAAATTCAATTCCATTTTGTCCTAAATTTCTATTGAAAGTAAAATCAAAACAGGAAAAATTAGTAAAATTTAAAAACACACAGGAAAAAAAATATGGCGGAAATAAAGAGAAAAAAAAAGAGCAGCAATAAAGTGATCCCACCATTTATTTATTTTTTTCTTTTCTGCCCATCTTCCGGCAAGAAGAGGGCGTACATAAGTGGAAGATATTGATCCAAGGAAATCCATTTGGAAATTACAATTCTTGCCACTAGGTTGGACAACGACTTGTATAACCGACTTGGACGTCTTGGTGTATTGAAAAAAATAAGACTTTTCTTTCTCTTTCTTTTTTTAGTAAATTGAAAACGTGATTTGGACCTCATGTAACAAACTTGAGATACAAAGCCATCATAGTTGCAAAAATAAAATGAAAATAAAATTTAAAAAAGTTCATTGTTTCCTTTTTTTACCTAAACTTGGATTTAAAAAACAAAAATGCATTTTTATTTGATTTTTATCTTCAATAACAAAGAGGAGCTTTAGTAAATAAACGAGTTGCATGTGAACCACAGAAAATATGTTTGTTTTACTAAGCTTCAAATTTCGGTTAAATGCCAGCCATTTTGTTATGTGTGAATCTGTCGGTAAGTTAGGATCAACAAACTTGATTCCTAGATTAAGTGTTGCAAACTATGCATTCTCAAACAACCTTTTTGCGGTGAAAGAGACTTTGTTTATATTAGCCAAGATTTCACGACATTTTATGCTGCCCCTGGGGCTTGACTGCATTTCACTAAGAAAACAAAATCATTTTGTATAAAAAATAGAAAAAATATCAACTCTAAAAAAAATTAATTAAGAATCATAATGATTATTAAAAAGAAAATTACATTTAATTTGCTTACTAATTAGGCAAATTATTATTTCTGTGTTAAAATATCCTAAAAAAAAACCTGGTGATGCTGAAATATTAGTTTAAATCTGCTCTTTGAATGTAAAAATCAATAGAAAATTAATAAATTAAGAAATAAAAACATAATAAATGAAAAGAATATAAGATAAATATCAGTTTCATAAATAAAAATGATATATTATCAAGTACTTACAATTCTTCCAAGTAATGATACCTCGAGAAGGCAAAATCTGGCAAATGACTGATATTGTTGCCACTTAAGTCCCTACATAAAACAGAAATAAGAAAACAACTCATCAATAACTTGATCGGATTAAATCTTATCTAAAGTAGTAAAGTTATGAAGAAAAATTGCTCAACCAGAACAAAAACTAGAAATTATACAAATGAAAATTCTTCTAGTTCATTTTAAAAATAAATAAAAATTTGCACATCGAATTTTAATTGCTTCATTATAACAAATATCCAGAATGAATTAAGTGGCGCCCCCACGGTGACAGTAATGAGAAGTTAGGAACTCCATTGATGCTGACTTTTATTTTAATTTGATGCCATCACGTGATCGTTTTCATTTTTATGCACAGGCGTTCTAATAAAAGTGGGTATTGGGTTAAAGTGAGGACAAATCCTAGTTCATAAAACGGGATTTACGACAAGTGCCTGGCAGAGAAGCCAAAAACGAACAAGAAGGCGGAGCTTTGCACTTAAAATTGCAAAAAAAAAATCATTTTTCTCTTTTTTTATTTTCATCTGCATTCTTTAGCCTTTATTTTTTGTCAACTTATTTTCACGCTATTTTTTTCTACTTTAGAATTTCCATTTCCATTCAGTCAAGATGGCGATCGTGATTTAACACTCTATTGTTGCCATATTAATCATAACTTAGCGCACGCTTTCACTTTTAATTAAACTTTAAAAGTGAGCATGGGATCATAAAATATTTTTTTATTTTAAAATTAAAAATATAAAAATGAAAAGTTGTTCAAAAACTCAAAGAGAAACAAAAAAAATTTCGAATTTCAATACCGAAAACCTTAACTTTTTTCTTCCCTTATTTTATGTGAACTAGAAAAAGTTGAATACAAGAAAAAAGAATTACAAATTGAATTTCTGCTTGATAATAAAAGCAAAAAACAAATAACATAAAACATAAAAAATATAGAATTTTTTTACCCTTTTTGCTTTAAAAAAAATAAAAGAAAAACATAATTATGTTCTTGAAATACGAGATATAAATGCGTACCATACTTTATTTGGAATAACTTTATTATCAGACAGCTAATTCTAATTATTAACAAAAATTTTTATTACAGAATTTAATTAAAAATAATCTTAAATTTTTAAAAGTGTTTTTTAGACCATAAAAGCGGATTAAACAGCTGCTATTATGTGCATATTGCTTATTAAATGTTTTGTGGAAATCTATTGAGGTGAAACAGGTTTATGAGACATGCTTTGCAGGAAAGCATTTAATATATTCATTTTGTTTTATTTACATTAAATTTTAAATCAACTAACAGTTTTAAACCGTAGAATCAGTTTAATTGATACAGAGCAGTATTGACTAATTTATTATTTTTTAAATAATAACAAAATCCTATTTTTAGTTTTCTTTAATTTAGAATTCTTCTACGTGTTTTAAAATAGTAGCAAAGTTACGCAAATTATTTTCCCATAAAAAGCAAGACTATAAAGCCAGTTCCATAAACAACATCCTAACTTTTGATACGTTAAACCCTTATTCAATCCAAACAACTTGATCCTTATTCAATCTATATTCAAAAGATTAACATACACATAACAAAAAAATGCAAATCATTTCCCTTTAAAGTTACACTATGGAAATTAGAGCTAAACGATTTTTTTCCTTCCTTTGAGCAAAGCCCCTTTATGTTTTCTTGACATTTTCATTTCTCACATCTTACCTTTTTTCATCTTTGCACATTAGGAATCAGAAAAAAAAATCGAGAAGGAAAAACACAGGGGAAAATAGAAAAACAAAAATGGTGGCAAAAAAACAACATCTATATCCTGCACGTTTACAACACTAAATCCGCAAGCACTTTTTTTCTTAATATATAGTAATGTAAAAAGTGAAATCTCCATCCATTTGGCGTCAAATGTCAGTACTTTAAAACAATGCCATCCATCTGAGATGGTAAAAGACTAAAAGTGCAAGCGAGCCCTTAATCTCATGTTCTTTCTTATTGCTTTAGAAGCGCACGTGCCACGTTCGTTAATTGGGCAGAGCGGACAAGTTTTCATCCAAACTGGTGAAAATTCTAACCCACCCACGCTTCACGGCACTTCATTTGCAACAGTGATCAATAAAATCCTTCCCTTCACTTAGCTGGGAGTTAATTGTTGAAACACACTTTCATTTCTTGCAGCGATTATTTAACCCCCTATTTTTCAAAATCTAATAAAGTAAATTGGTTCGGAACAGAACAATCGCATCAATTACCATTAATAAAAAAAGTAATAAACGAAACAATGTTCAAACAAGAAATTAGCAATTAAAACAGCAGTAGTTATACAAATCAAATTGTATTCATGAATTTTTTTTAAGTTATGAATTTTTAAATATTAATATTTAAATTAAAAAATTACAAGTTTATGTAATTTTCTGTTTGTGATGTTTTAAGGTAGAAAATGTGCCAAAACTTGAATTATGTATATTAAGTGTTAATGAATAATT
>JAQFZN010000900.1:0-21210 GCA_034687075.1 Geophilus carpophagus | reverse complement strand
ACCCTTTTAATATGATATCAACAAGTGCATTTCCAACAATAGTGCCAGCCGATGGTAACGCCATTAACTCTATGCAAGTGACATGTAATGCATGAGCAGCTGGATTGGGGAATTCATTAAAACGCCAATCAGTTGTAGGAAAAGACGATTTCCCACCCATTACTAATAAAACTGTTAAGATTTTATTATGAATAATAAAATTATCACGAATTAGCTATCACTTAAATAAGGATACTGTCTACCAATCGTTGTACTAATCGAACATAATATTCTGGCTCAGGAATCCAATTCACATCTTCTGCAGGTCTTTGCATATACGTTAAGTAACCTTCACTTAAACACCATCCTTTAGGTCGAATATCTTTCAAAGATCCTTTAAATAAACACATTTTTAAGTATTACTGTATTTTTTTGTGTTTGTTTTTAATAAACCTATAATCGACGATATTAATTTCCTTTTCAATGCTGGTCGGTCAGTTAATTTCCGCTCGTAATAATGTAGCGTGTTGTATAAATAAGTAATGGGACGATCTAAAAAAATATCATTTTTAAACTGTGTAATTAATAGCAAAAAGATTTGATTACCGTGAAATTTATACAGGCCTCCTAAATGATCAAGCAATGTTTCTAATGATTTAGTTACAGGCGGTAATTCCAGCAATCGATGAATAACAATATCAAATACCTGTCAAAAGTAATATAAAATTAAACATTGAGTTAGAATTTTTCTTTTAATATTTACAGGCAAAAAACGCAGGCACACATTGCCGAAGTAGACAGGTAAATACTGATGCTGACAACTCTGACCTGCGTGATCTTGCAGACTTTCATAATAAAATTTTTCTGGATATTTCTTTATGTAAAAGAAAATAATTATCAATATATAAATAAAAATGCTAAAATATTATGAAACTTTTACCCGATGAAATGCTAAATGTTTCTCATGCCAATTTGATTGTTTCCAATGTTCTGGAGAATTCTGCAAATATTTAAATTTGTTTATACGCACAATAACAAATAATTGTGTACACTACCTCTTTAACAAATTCATTAACTCGATTTCTGAAGTCATTCGGCTTCATTAAAAGTAATTGAATTATAAAGAAACACACTTGAGCTTCATTTCCTTCAAAACTTCTTAAGGCCTGCAATGTTGTATATAAATTAAATTATTTTCAGATAATTATTCAAATATAAGATTTGATTACAAGACATAAAACAAGTCGATCCAGTGTAATAATATTCCATTTCCAAATGAGGTCATTTAAAGCATCGATACACTAAAATGTATTTTTAAAACAATTAAAAATTAAATTAATGTGCCATTTTAACGGAATTCTAATCAACATCAAAATAATACCTTATTAACATGTTGACCGCCAACCGAGTTCGCAAATTCAAACACTAAAAAGTCTGCAAATGTCCGTAAGTGTGCAGATAAAGCTCGTGCGCCAACTCGTTCTAAAACTCTAAAAAATAAAATAAATTAATAATTAATTAAACAATATAATCAAGATAAGCTAATAATTAACAAACTTGTAAGCAATTGGATTGATGCGATCATTTTCTAGTAACATTTTCCATAACAAACTAAAAACAATAAAATTAAATTAACAACTTTTCAGTGTTTATTTAAATGATTTCTAATTATAATTCTAATTACACACCATAAAAACAATGGTGGAATTCCTTGAAGTGAAAAGTGAGCTATGATATCATTCTCATTAGTCATGCTCTTCCATTTTCGATATTCTTCTTCAACTCTCTGTTTCAACTGTGCCTTGTTTTCTTTAGGCACTGGGTACTGTTGGAAAAAGTCAGCCAAGACAGGTGGGAAACACACAAGGGTAAAGCTAGACCATGAATGTGCTGTATTTTGCATGATTGTTGAAAGAATATCTCTACACCAGGTGCTGGATAACGATTCGGATCCTGTCACATGCATTGCACGAGCCAACGTGAGCACAAGAGCTCGGTTAAGTTCCTCAGATTCAGCTGATAACAATGACTTTGGTTCACTCTGAAATCGTGACAGTTGTGGTTGTACTTCGGCACTACCTAAGCCTGTAATTAGTCGCAGAGCAGTACTTTCAACACTAAAAATAAAATTTAATAAAATGTTAATATAAAAGTTATAAATATTAATAATTCTTTTCACCATAAATGAAGCTGCGTTTGATTTGTTTGTGGGACTGCTGCTAAACTATGCAAATGACTGAGAAGTTGAACACGATAATGCGGTTGAATATGATGCAAACGATAACTAAACATTTCTAATAATGTATGCAGTATTCCCCATGCATGGCTTTTAAAGACAGTTGGCAATAATTGACCTAAAAGAAATTACGAAAATTAATAAATCTATTAAATATTTCTACTTTTGTTATAATTTTACTTATGAAACTTTTGATGCCAAGAGATTCAATTTCCATATAAACTAAAAGCCGACTATAAGTTTCAACCAAAGCCGGAGCAAGGGCTAAAGATGACTTTGTTTGAGCCAATTTGACTACATGTGTCACGATGTTATGAATAAGACTAAAATAAAATAATACAAAAAACATATTAATAATGCAATATCAATTGTAATAGCGTATTAATTAACCTCATTTTTGCATGAACTGTAAGTGAATCAAGAAAACTCATTGACAGTGGTTGTGTCGGACCGTTAGCAAAACAATTAGGACCCGGCATTGATGTTTGGGTCTTTTGATTTCCATAAATCGTCTCCACAAGAGCACCCATTGGACGTGGAAAAATTTCCGGATTGGTGCTATCTAAATATAAAATTTCATTAAAAAGTATTTCAATAAAATATGTTAAATATCAAACTTACATGCATCACAAAGTAATGCTATGCTGTAATCCGAACCCATACTCATCGATAAACTTGGATTTCGTAAACTTTGGTTTAGAAACCTGTAATAAAGTGGTAACATTTTTGTAACTATAATTCAATAATTGATTTTTATCTTTGTAGTTTACTCGATATGTGCATCCAGAGCATGTGGAAACGGTCTTTGAAGATTAACATGTTCACTTTGTGCCTTTTTGGATAAATGAATCCATATACAAGTTACTGCCATTTGATGAGTTGATATAGCTTTAGTAGCATCTGGTTCAGGAAGTGGCTCTTTATCAGGGTATAAAAGATTGTACAGTTTCATCATTGGAAGAAAATCGCTCAACTGTTTAATAAATAAACATCATATTTTAGAAACAATAAAAATTCGTAAAAATATCAAATTAAAAATACCGGATTCTTTTGAATGCTCCCGGAAATGAATTGAAGTAATACCCACATTAAATGATCTCTGCCTTTACGAAGTAATCTTTGCGATAACTATTAAATATTTTATAATTTATAAAAATCTTAAAAATTGATTCAAAATAAATTCCAAATTACTTTATCGTGAAGAGCAACAACCATATGAGGAAAACTAGCAAATTGAAATAAAACGAAAAAAATAAGTTGACTGGATAAATGCTGCCATAATAATTGACTGGTTCCTGAATCATCAACAGGCTCGGATTCGTTTTCTGATCTTTCCATTGCCACTACAACTAAGTCAACTAATTGTTCTTCTAAAACAGAGCAACGTGTCTTATGCTGTTAAATAAAAGTGAAATTATAATTTCGTTATATAAATAAACTACAAATTATGTACTAACCTGTTTGTTTAGATTGAGCATGCTGCACACCATATCTCGAGAATATGGTTGCTCCAACACGTAACGTAGTAAATTTGTTTGAGGTTCTTGGAGTTCCTAAAATAAATTTCGATTTTATTGTGCATAAAATATCGAAATGTATCGAAATTAACCTTTACTTTATCATACGGAAGTAAGCCTCGTAAAGAAAATTTTAAAGAAGTAGGTTCTAATTTCCAAACATTACCGATTGCATTCGAATGACCAACTACTGGTAAAAGTTTTGAGCGACCTAAAATTAGGAATTATTTTTAAAGTAATAATTATCAAAATAATAATATTTATTTTTACCAATAACTGAAACCATTTGTGCTGTATGACGAAAACTGTCAACAAATTGTGACATCAATTTTGATAAACGCTTTTATAAAGAAAGAAAACGTAATTAAATTGCATTAAAGAAATATATTTTCTAAGATTTTACCCAATGAGGCCAATTTTTATAATCCGGGTAATATTTTTGAATTTCATTAATAATAAAGTAACTTGGAAGAAGACAGGTATTTCGATCAAACATATATTCAACCACCTAAAATAAGTTTATTAAATAAATATTATATTTTTGTAATTTTTTTTCAAAATTGTTTAAAAATTATATTTACCGATTGTAAAGCATGTAATTCTTTTAAAACACAAACATTATCTTGTTCTGGAATGCTATGTGCTTTTTCTAAAATAACTTTTAGCAAATCACGAACTCCCTAATAATAACAGTATTTATTTTTAAAAGTAAGACAATAATTTAGAAATATAAAACATTAGTACCTTATAATCAACTCCACCAATAACTCGACGAATAAGTTGAAAACTTTGGCACCAAAATTCCTTATTTTGATTTGTAAGTTTATCACACTTTAATAACGTTTCACACACAAGTCTAATGTAATAAAATTTTATTAATTATTTGTAATTATTGTTATATATTATGTAATAATAGTTCATAAAAAGATTTACCTTGCTGGAACAAGATTGGTAGCAATTGTATGCTCTAACAACGAAAACAATGTTTTTTGCCTTTGTGGATTTGAATGAGCAGCAATTGCATTTACGTAGTATTTAATTGCTGTAGGTAAAGAATCCTAAAATTAAAAATAAAATCAATTATTTTAATAGTTAGCTTTCATATTATGCCTTTAATGTAACATACTTGAGGTATTGATGAGAATAAATTTTTAATGTAATCTTCCAATCCCTGTTTTTTCCACTGTTCCTTATCCGGTGAATCAACAATAAAGTAAACAAATGCTTCTTCTACTGGTTCTCGTTTCTGTAAAATTTAAAAAAACCAACCATTGATTTGAATCATGTTTTATTTAATTTTAATGCTACCAAAGCATTAAGTTTATAAATTTACTAACCAGCACTTCTTGAACGAAATTGTTAACTTGCGCTTCAAGACTCATTTTTGCTTATTCAAAGCACAAATCTAAGTAATATTAAAAAACAATTATTTTTAAGAAAATTTGATATTAAAGTTCAAGTTTAACACCTAATCTGCACAGCAACCCGAGAGGGAGCCACATTCACTCACCAGCTTCTCTCTTCGTCTGCCTTCGGTTCTAAATGTTTTCACTTTTTCCCCGACTAATTCTCAATATTTAAAATTTTATACAGACATTTCTATGTAATCTGTTGATCAAAAAGCCGTGTCATTCAAATTTAAAGTACAATGAGAATGGTTTGACCGGGTACAAAAGCTAGATTAAATAGATGCGCCGTTGTATAATTATGATTCAGCGCAAAGCATTATGGGATGATAGAAACCGGTCTTGGTAGTACGTCATGTTTAACTAATGATGGTGGTAAATTTAACTGTGAGAAGTCAACTCATAATTTGAAAGCATCGCTCGGATTGAATAACAAATTAAGACGAAAACGACTGTACATGCAAGATAAAAGTAAGTAGATATGATAATAAATCTAATTATCTTTAATTACAATAACATTAAATATAATGTAAAGTAAAAGGTGTGGGTCAAAAGAGTGGGGAAGAAATCTGACGTGAAAAATGAATTCTAAGGCATTTAATGATATTTTAAAATAATTTTACTAAATTTATAGTTGCAATTGGGTGTAATGATTTAAAATATTAATTAAACAGTTTTCGATAAGTTTTTGTTTAAAAGAAAAAAAATTTGATTATTAGTGCATTGATATCAAGGTAGGTAGAATACAAGGTGGCGCCAATGTAGTGGTGTGTGAGAAATTTTGCCGTGTGCAATCTGTGCATGACATCACAGAGGGCTACCTCGCGACCATGGCTATCTTAATATATATATACAAAGAACTTGAATTGTGAATTGTTTAAGATTAAAATTGCCTTGTAAGCACAACTTTATTTTATTTTCAAGTTTAACGATTTATTACTAATATATTTATATTTTTGTAGGCCTGACATTTGTTTTCTTCGAAGAATAGGTGGCTCAGATATTTATATCGTGTTGAATAAGTATAGTGAAGTAAGCTAGTAGTTACAGTTTATTTATGTATTTAAAATGTTTTAACATAATTTATATTACTCAGGAATGCCGAATCATCACAGCTGTGCTGTAGCTGTGTGCAAAAACCGAGGAGGGGCCAACATAACATATCATACCTTCCCAAAAGATCCATTGATCAGAGCAAAGTGGGTGCACAATTGCAAACGAGCAGACAAGTTTAATGCTGCAAATGCATTCATTTGTTCTGTTCATTTTCTTCCAGATGATTATGCACGTAATTTGCAAAATGAGCTGTTACAAATAACACCACGATACAAAAAATTGAAGAAAGAAGCAGTGCCAACTGTTAAACTGAAAAAAGAAGGAACAGAACATTGTGCACTTAACATGTTAGCTGGAGATGCAATGTCAGAACAGATGACAACAACATCACGAGCTAAAAGGTGTGTTAATAGAAACATTCGAAAATCTGCATTATCCAGAATAGAAACTCTTTCACCAATAAAACAACAACTTGACCAGGCTACTAACACTGATTTTGATGCAAATAATGATTCATGCACAGAATCTGTGATGCAACAAAATATATATTTAAAAAGAAGAATTGAGTTGCTGGAAAAAAATGCCAAAAAAGCCAACGAGAGAAGATGCAGTGATAGAGCCAAGCTGAGAAAACTGGATTCAGAGATTAGACAGTTGCGTGCTAAATCTAAACTTTGCACCTCAACAGCAATTTCATGTATATGTTATCAAATTCAGTAATGGCAATTTTATTTGTTTGAAAGTGTGTTCTTTCCAAGCTATTTTTCATTTTATCAAATTTTTTAATAACTTTAATTCAGCTTTTTTTAATTTTTCAACTGTTTAATAACAAAAATAAAATAAATAAAAGATATGTTTAAACCCAAGGCCTTGTTACTTCATTTGTTAGTGAAATTTATATACAAAAATTCTAATGATATTCAATTAAATAAAAACATAAATAATGTTGAAGTTCACTGTTTTCAATAGAGGGAAGCAACTGTAGCCCCTGGGTGACATATGAGGTGTGGCCTAATTTTTACCCAATGAGAGCAAAATTCACATATGGGCACCCCCCCCCCCTTGCATTGATATATTGATTCTGGTTTAGGCTCATTAAATGTGAAATTGGCCACTGTACTTAGTGGCGCTATACGCTTTACATCAGTTTGCTAAAATAAGAATACAGTATGTAATTTAGATTTAAATTCAGAATTTTTAAATTTGTCTATTGATTATTTCTGGAATTATTGAACTAATCTCATTATCTAATGTGAAATAAAAACTTTTAAAAACCAGAATGCATTTATTTAGTAGCTTTATTTATAGTCAATTGTTATTATTTTTAAATTAACATGTTTTTATTGTTGTAAAGCTCTCAAGGTACAGAATAAATTCACTATTTTCATATTTTAACATCTGCCGGTTTTAAAATATTTTTTAAATATCAAAAACTTATTTAATAATAAAAAATAAGCAGAAATAAATAAAATAAATTTATAAAGCTATTAATATTTACCATCAAAAATCCTTTGCAAAAAATTAAATCACAAAATAAATTAAAATTATAAATTACAATACGAGCTTGATATTAAAAAAAAACTATTATACATTATAGTTCTAATAAACTTTTGACCTGAAAATTTAAGTTGAATGCCCTACGAGCATATTTTCAAATTCTTTCACACAAATTAACTTGCAGAAAATTAAGAAGGATATTTTTATATATTTTTTCGTCTTTCATAGTGATAACAACTGCAAACAATTATCTTATCAACGGTAAGTCATTTCTAAATCAAAGCATACGCATGACAGCAAAGCTCGCTAAATAACTTGTAGTAAATATAAGATTTGTTTTATTGTAGTTTGACCTGACCAAAAAGCACCGCATATACTTTAATTTCCAGTGATGTATCAACAAATAATTATCATAATCCTCGCAGCTTTGAGTTTTGGAGTTCTTGTAATGAGTTCACCTCAATTTGCTGTCACATTAAACGAAGCGTTAAAAAGTGTCATTGAGAATACAGATTCAAATTGGTCCTACTTAATATATATATTCAGCTTTACTTTTTTTATAGTTCCTGCTTATAAACTAATTTCAGATGTAATTTACATTGTATATAATTTACTGAAACTTGATTAAAATTTAATAAAGAACTAAATTACATTGTTTTTAAAAAATATTTTTGCATTAAATAAACTATACAAAAGAGAATATGCAAAAATATTAGCAATTTAAGTTTATTAAACTTAATTTAACTAATATCAAACAGAATTTTGTTTACTAAAAGTTGATTTTTCATCTAATGAAATAATCCGATCAACATTGCGTAAAATGTATTCATTGGAAGTTAATATGATACAGGTACGATTTTTGCAAAATGACTGCAGAAGTTTCAGTACATCCTAATAAAAATTGATAATTTTTAAACTTGTGCTATTAATCTTTCATACAAATTACTTACCTGTATCTCTTTATCAGGTAATTCATCAAATATATCATCAATCAGAACAATCTTAGGATTTCTGAGGTAAGAGCGAGCTAGTGCAATTCGAAATTGATCACTTAACTTGAGAATTATTTCTTCTTTATTTCTTAAAACTGTATTCCAACCCTAAGATTTATAACAAGTGGATTAAGTGTAACAAAGTCCAAGACATGCAATAATTACCCCTGGTAGATTCCATAAAAATTTAGTTACTCCACTTATATAAGCAGCAACTTCTACTTCTTTAGACTTCACCTGATTATCATCTAATCCATAAACAATATTATCATGAAGTGTTCCAGGAGTGATAAAAGGCTTGCAAATAAAATTGCAAATTTTTCTTAAATGTTCAATAGATATCAACTTAATATTGACCTCATCTAACATCTAAATAAAAAAATATTGTGTGTTTAAGTGATTTGATTCCTAAAACTATTTATAATTTAAAAAAAAGAGTAAATACCACTTGGCCAGAATTAGGCTCATTAAATCGAGCTAAGATATTTAAAACAGCAGTTCCTGAATGTTTCCCTACTATTGCTATCAATTGACATGGTTCTAAAGTAAACGAAACATTTTCCAAAACAGGTTTTGATGATTTATTCTTGAAGTGCACATTTTGGAATGTCACTTTTCCACTGATTTCCTAAAAAAGAAAATTTATTAGACTTATAAAGAAAATAAAAATTCACAGAAACTTACTGGTTTCAAACCATTTCTACATCTTTCACAACTAAAATGTCCTTCACTGCTAATGAATTGAAAAAATTGATAAGCAGCTTCACTTATCTGCTTCCAAACTTTCCATTGATTGATAAATTGTGTCAACGAAACTCCACACACAGTTAAGAAGAGAAAACAACTTGAAAAATGCAAATATAACTTTAAAAATTAGTGTCAGACGATTAATTATATTTAATTCACCTAAAAATGTCAGAAGGTAAATAAAACCACTGTTTAATTAGATGATTACCAACAGTGAAAATAATAAAATACAAAAAATATATAGCTGCTTGATATAAAGCAAATGCAAATGAATATATATGAGCTTGTCTCTTATACATACTGGAATATAAACAAAAATTTCTAAGATTATAAAATTTATGGAATTTTAATTAACTACTTGCAAGTAAGGAATAGTTAATTTCTCCACAAATGATTCTAATATTTTGTTTTCCAATCTCAGCATTTGGATTGACCATAAATTATTAATGGCTTCGCACAAAACCTTTAAATAATGTAATAAACTGTTTAAAATAAAAACAATTTATAATATATTAGTACCTGCATTGCTTCATTCATATGTTTATAAAAATCGGTAGTTTTTTTCCATATACCTCCAACTGACAACAAGGCAAAAAAAATGATACTTAATAATCCTAATAAAGTAACGAGTGTCAACGGCCAGCAATAAATCAGTGCAATTATAACACCACAAGTGGTACTAACGAAAGATGAAAAAAAAGGTCCTAGTCCTTTGTCTAGTATCTATATTAATATAATTTAATATTAAATAAACTTGTTAATAAATAAATATTTATGATACTTACGGAAGATAAAGTATTGTCTGTAAGTAAGTCAAAAATGGCATTTGATCGATGGCTGCGATCATTATCAAACCACGACGGCGGTTGATTCAAAATTGAAGTGAATACGTGAGTTTTTAATTTGAGCACAGCTAATGTGCCAGTCATTTCAAATAAATAATGCTAAAAATAAAAATTTTAAATGGATTATATATTATTTTAAACTAATTATATATTATTTTAAACTAATTATATATTATTTTAAACTAATTATATATTATTATCAAATAATGCGTTTTTGAGAATATTATTTGCAGCTTTACCCTCAGTAATACAGAATTTATTTACTTGAAACTTTGTAGTAATGTAATTTCTGATTATTTTTTCAGACTTAACTTTATCAATAAAACTATAGAGTAAAGCACCAGTTTCTCAAATTTCTGATAACTTGTAGAAAAATACCCTTAGAGTGTAAATGACTCCAGATATCAAGGCCAAAATTAAAAAGCAAACAGCCACTTCAACAGCACGGTTCATCAGATAAGCAGCATCAGTTAAATACAACTGCAATAAAAGCCATCGTTAATTTAATAAACAAGCATCGTATATTTTTAACTTACATAAAATATTTTTGAAAGAAAAAATGCAAACATCGGAGCGCATGCGCCAAAAAGTATTGCAAAAATAATTCCAATAACAAACTGCATAGATCGGCAGTATCGTAAAAATTTAAAAGCATTATTGATACCGAAATCCTTATTTTTATTTTTACTTGAAGAGTCTAAAACCATTTGTTTAGAACAGGAACTTGTTCTCTGTAGATTTTCATCTAAAAAAATTGTGTATTTTTACTGAAGTACATTGTAAGTCTTGTTACGTCATACCTTCTTCATTATTTTCTGATTTATAATAGCCATTACATTTACTGAAGTTTCCATTTTGATTAACTTGTTCGAATGTGCCATCTGCTACTATCCATCCATCTTGAAACAATAATATGCGATTTGCTTTTTTTAAAGCAGGTATACGTTTAGTAAAGACAATAACAGTTCTCTTAAACCCGATCTATTTACAATTTAATAGAAAGAATTAATATTTTATGTTTTGAAATTGTATAAATACTTACAGCATTAAGAGCTGCTTCAAAACGTTCTTCATTTTCGTATTTTTCTAGTTCTTCTATAAGAACAATTTTGGGATTTTGCAACATTATTCGTACCATTGAAATAATTTGTTTTTCTTCAGGTGATAACGTAACATTTTTTATAACTGTTGCATAACCCTATATGATAAATAAACTCTTGTTATTATCACTATGAATATTTTTTAATTTTTTTAGAATTTACCTGTGGTAGATTAAGAATTAAATCGTGAGCAAATGTTGCCTTAGCTGCCCTCACTATGTTATCGAAAGAAACAGCATCCAATCCCCCAAGGATATTGTCAATTAGGAAATCAGATAAAAAATATGGATTTTCTTCTATTATACAAATTTCTCCTCTAAGCCAATGGACGTTTAAAGTTCTCATGTCATATTCATCAAAAAATATTTGACCCTTCAATGGATCAAAGAGGCGAAAAAGTAAAAATTTCAGCAAAGATGTGTTGTAATACTCTGAAGAAATAATTGCAGTAACTGTATTCGGCTTTAATTCAAAATTTATGTGGTGAATATATCCAAATCCTGACTGTAATGATAAAAAAATAATTATGTAATTATAATTAATTTCAAGTTTGTTAAAACAGCACCATCTGGTAGCGTTAATTAGAAAAGCGCCGTTAGCGTTACCTAGAGAATTATATATTTTGTTTATATTTTGATGATGATAATAATGATTAGTTAATTTTTAAAATATTTTTACTAACCTTTTGACTGGGACTAGCAAAACTAACATTGTCAAATTGAATATTTCCTTTAAAATCACGCAATGCTTTGCCTTTAGAAGAATACGAATCTATAAATGGCACCTTAAAAAAATTAAATATATTGAAATACATGAAATTTAAAATGAATTAATTTAGCTAACCTTTTTGATAATAGGAAAAAGATGAGTGCATACATTATCTGCTTCAATTATGGCCTCAATGTTTGGTGCAATGCGAGTTATTGAAAACATCGCTGTAAGAGCTAAAAATATCACCTGCAATTAAAGTAAAATATTTAAATTTGCTTATTTAAATATGTGAAAACATAAATCACCACTCACCACATACATATCGCCAACACTCAACGCACTATTTGATTGCTTTAAATATGCTCCACACCATGTAAATAATGCAAATGATGCGTAGAAGAAAAATATGACAAGTCCAATACTTAAAGAATAACAAAAATTTGCGGATTTCTCTGCTTGTAGCAGTGTTTGTAAAGTTATTTTGTAACTAAATTAAAAAAAATACTATTTAATTAAGCACTTGATTTCAATTTTTTACATTAAATTACTTCTCTAATTCTATTTTTTGTCCCATCCATGCTGCAATACATCGAATACGTTCAATAGATTCAACAATTTTGCTTCTACTTAATGCCAATAACTCATTGGATCTATTAACATTTCTTTCTAAAAACTATATTAAAAAAAGTTATTTTATTTTATCTTTTAAATATCTTTAAAAAATAAACTTCTTACTTGACCAGTAAAGCTAAACAACAGCATTACAAGAAACGGCATAAACAAACCGATACTCATCAATTTCCAATCCACATAAAACCCAATGATAATTGATGTTATCAATGTAGTTGAGTATTCGATAAGAGATCCCAAATGTAGACTAATTCCATTCCGTATATATTCAAGATCACTATATTAATGATATAATGTAATGAGTAATTTGACTCACAAGTCAGACATTTAACTGTTTTACGATTACTTCAGTAAGTTTGGAGTAAATTCACTCTTCCATAACCAATCAGCATCTTGTCGTAACAACTGATACAAGAGATCTTGATGCATTATGTACACTTGTCTTTCAAAGCTAAATTGCCAACATAATGACTAGCAATTGATTTTAAAAAATTAGATAATAAACTATATATATATATATATTGTATCAAACCTGTAAATAAGATGACAAAAATATAATTCCGATTAAAGATATTAATGTGATAATTAAATTATTGGTGGTTTCCAGTGGATTAAAATCCACAATGAGATTGCTTCCATTTGAAAATGATTGTGAGTTAATAAATTTTAACGTTGAATTTAACGGGTCACTAGTCATCTGACTTGAAATGAATTTATTTTCATTGCTTAAAGTTAAAAGTTTTTGTTCAAAAAATAATCTATCAATAATTTGACCTAATAAATAGACAAAACAGGGCCACACTGCGCCATGAATAATACAACTTAAACAACCTATAATCATCAAAAACCAACAAAATGCATTCATATGAAGAATCTAAAATTAAAAAAAAAATTTAATTATAATTATAATTTTTTGGGGAATAAATGTGCATACTAATGCGGATAAATGTTCAGTTTTAGGCCAATTTGTATTTGTACATGGATCTGATACATGAATAGAACGTCTACGACTGAAATTTAAGAATATTTTAAAACATTACTCATCACAAAAATAAAATAAATGTTTAAAAATAAATTTAAACTTACTTGGAGTTATCTAGCGATTGAATCATATGACCGGAATTATCACTCTGGAAAGATGATATATAAGTATTTTCTCTAGATCCATAATTTCCGGACTTAGTAGCATTAAGCAAGTAAGCGTCTTCAGTACTCATTATGATGATGAAAAACAGTAGATTTGTTACATTGCTTTACGTTATTCTGTTGATTTTGCAACTGGTGATATACAATTATCAGTCCACAGAAGGCAAGGCAGCTGTACTTTAAACTCTGATTATCAAGTTTCAAATTACAATTTATTTCCTATCATTTTTTTCAGTTTTTAACTTTTAAAACTTTTTTCTTTTAGAAATGACATTGAACTTGAATTTTTATCACTTTTTAAGAAAAAATTCTTTATCTTATTTCATTATTGCCAAACAAACCTGAATAAAACATAATTTATTTAAGTGATAATAATATTATCATGTCTAAACAGTATTCCTTAGTAAAAAAAAAAAAAAAACTTTTATATGCATTTTCTTTACTCTCATTTGCATATCCCAAAATGCACTGCAGCAAAGCCAAGGAGCAGCATAATTTAATTAATCATAAAAATCGTTATTCTATCATATTACCGGATAGTGAATGTAAAATAAAATACTAAGTATAGCAATAGTTAATTTTTATGCTTGTTGTATTATATAATTAAAAGTTTTAGAGCAATGTTTATCATTCTAATCTATACCATGATTGTTTTAAATTCCCTACATATCACTGCAAATAACTGTAAGCATTAAAATAGTTGATAGCAAAATTATTTGGTTATCTCAGTAAAGTTTTGTTATGAAGTAAATGGAAATTTCCTATTTCTGATTTCCTACGCATAAAATAACACCTTCTTATACTTTAGATGAAGTAGATGACATTCCGGAAAGCTGCGATCTGCCAGGAAACTGTGAGGCAATTTGCCATTTTTACGGTTTCTTAAATAGTTACTGCAATTATTTTCAACAATGTATTTGTTATTGAAATTATTTTACATTTGTTATACATAAAAGTTGTAAAAGTCTACGTGTATACAATAAATCTTAATTGAATACGAGCACACAATGCCTACCATTCGTAATACAGATAGAGGAAAGTGTGTATACAGGTCTCTATATTAACAATATTTTAACCTTTCGGTTCATCAATTATAGAATAAATTAAAAACTATTATTACTCGGCATTATTTAATAATACAACATTTGAGCATAATCTCACGAATCGCAACTTTCGAACTGGATTGAGGAAGACTTATTTATCATTTGCATTACTCCATTTTCATGGGGTACTTCCATCGCTGCTGGTACGTACGTTGTTCCCGGTACACAACGTGAACATTGTCTTCGTAATGCTGGTCTTTGTCGCGATCCTCGACATTGCAATGCAAATCTTAATTCTTCCGCCATCTCCGAACAAAGCGATTGCTGTAATGATATTTAATTTATTTTAAATGGTTATGTAATCAAATTATTTGATTAAATTACGCACTCGATCAGTTTGAGCATTTTTCTTCGAATTCCAACAAAACTCAAGAATTGCAATGACAACAGCCAGAGCTAATCCGCTAAGCAAAACAACAAAAACTCCTCCAATGTTATTTAAACCTAAAGCGCTTGCTTTAGACTCTTTCGATTTTTCTTCTCGGTGACAAGTCTCGCCCGTATTTTTCCACCATTTGTTGTAAAGCACTTGCACTGTCCCTTTTTCTTGCAAGTCTAAAATGGCGAGAGAAATTTTATCTCTCCATGGCGATCCTAAAAAATTCATTTCATCACATTATAATAAAATAATAATAACATTTATGAGATAAAAAATACCAATCGGAGTGGCTATGCCAAATCCTTTGGAGTCAAGGGTTCCTCCTATTTTTGTCAAATTACAATTACGTTGAACAAAATAGTCGATGGTTGTCGATTCCATCAGAAAGGCATAGTTTCCATCCAAAACTCTTTTAATTCCATCTTCATAACTGGATACGAAAACAGATGGTTTACGACTTTCCATATACC
This sequence comes from Geophilus carpophagus, assembly GCA_034687075.1. Classification (NCBI taxonomy): domain Eukaryota; kingdom Metazoa; phylum Arthropoda; class Chilopoda; order Geophilomorpha; family Geophilidae; genus Geophilus; species Geophilus carpophagus. Next base: position 5,396 of record JAQFZN010000900.1, on the reverse strand, counting down.
GCCACATTTTTTGATAAGTATCCATTTTAGATTCCTAAAAGTTTATTGTAAATACTTTAATAATTATAAAATATAAGTTCACTAAAAAATCTACTCGAAAGAAAGTCATAGTTGAGCCTTGTTCAAGAGTCCCGTAAGCAATCTCATTCTGTTCTACTAAGTCGTCAGCGTTTTCAATAGGAGACATCATACGTTCGACTGTGAGAAATGCTGCCAAATTGGCTGTGTATGAAGAAATGATAATGAGTGTGAAAAACCACCATATACCTCCAACTATCCTCGTTGAAGTAGCCTGAATAAAAAATTTAATTTGACACTTTTCGCTTACACGTGTTCGTATCAAAACATATTATTAATATACCTTGGGATTTATATCAGACCCCTGTTGCATGAGGGTTCCAATTGTGAACCAGAAACTATTGGAAACACTGAAATTATTTTCGAAGTAGTCAGGTTCACTTAAACACGGATGTGGATTGTTCCATTCATAGGGGCTGAAACGAGCCACTATGAACATTGTAAGGCTGACCAACAGGTAAGCACACAAGACATAAAGCCAAATCTCGATGGCCAAGGGATTCATGAACGAGAATAATTGCACCGGTTGACCAGTAGGAGCCTTGATATAAATAAATTAATGCAATATAATTATAATTCAATATATTACACAGCTATAACGTACTTTGAAGAGAATTCCTATTCCTAAGTTAAGAAATGGTTTGGAAAAATCGATAACACTTTCTCGAGCATAATTGATAGTTAATGCTGCAACTGAAAGATCTGCTCTCTAAAATAAAACGGGATAATGTAGTAAACCACAAGCGTTTTAATCGTTAAAAGCATTCTACTTTATCAAGCAGTTGACGAACTATCCCACTCCATTCGCCCGTCTCTTTATCAGGCGCGCCATATTTGCCATCAGGAACAAGTTCGATTTTGTACTTAAAACCAACTATTGAAGATATCACTTTTAAAAGGTCAATGCAGAATCCTTCAAAGCGATCGTTTCCATCGGTTACGTTATCCTTTTTCACCATCACGTATGGAATTTCCTAAAATTATTCATTTCACTCATTTATTCCATTTTAAATTTATTATTTTATATCGTATGACAATTATCTATTTGTCGTACTTCAATAGTAGTAACGATGAGTGTTACATTTGGGACACTGCCATCGTAAAACGCACCTGTATCAGTAACATTTATACCACCAGTAGGTGTCCATTCTCCAACCTGTAAATCATAAATAAGAATCTCTTTATATATTTCTGTTAAAGATTATTAATGCATATAATACCTTGTCAATGGCATTTTGTTTCAGTTTAATCACGTCTAGTTTAAAATTTGTTCGTTTTCCTTCTTTGAATTGAATTTTTCCCGTCAAGCCATGGAATTCTACTGCATTTATATAGTTATAAAGACTTATTCCATCGTTCCATTGTAGTTCATTTTCGCATGTGACATTTGCAACTCGTAACGTTGATCCTTGTTCAAGATTATGAAGACCTCGAGCAAAAATGTGGACGGCATCATACATGAGGGCGGGTTCAGTCTGTAGGAAAATCCAATTAAATTCTAATACAAATAACAATTTTTCTATTCCGTACCTCTATGACATTCATTTTATTAACAATTTGATGTCCTTTTGGTTGAAATTTTTCCATATCTCCTAATATTTGGCGAACTAAAGGATGCTCGAAGTCAACAAGCCGGAATGCAGTCATGTTCACAAAATTGTATTTAAAATCTTCCAAATCAAAAGTATCAGCATCCTGTATGAAAACAAATTATACTGCATAATTGTACACTAAATAGTTTGTATTATATTATTTTACTTACAAAACTAGTAAAGAAATAATGGTAGCTATAATCATTCATTTGTAGTTGCAATATCTAATGAATCAAAAGCAAACATAAAATTGTATTCTAATTCCCTTTCTCATTTTCAAATTAAATTACCATTCGAAGAAATATATGCATGCTTTCTTTATTCGTATCTACAAAAATGTTATTATATCCTTTTCCTCGTATTGTTTTCAATACAGATCTATATGTGGAAGGAGTTGAATGACGAATTAATACATCAATGCTTTGCGAAGCACTAAGTAAATGCTGCATTTTAATAAACCCTTTTGATCAAACAACATAAAATTAGTATGATATTTTTACAAATTAATATTTTTACCATAATCATCTTCATATATAAGAGCAAGTTTCTTCCAATTTAAATAATTAACCATATCTTTGTACGCTTTTCCTAAAAGCTCATAACTTGGAAATAAATTTATAGAAAATTCCCTATCATTCACTTTCATATCAAGTCTTGCTTCAATATGGGGGATATCCAAAGCATTGCATACTGACTGTATGTGCGAGGCTAAAAGAGGATTTGCAGGGCCAAATAGAGCAACTAATCCGGATTGAATAAGATTGCAAGCTATCGGAGCAATAAACAATGTGTTATTTAATAAACAATATAATAATATTAACTAATAATGCTGTAACACGTTGTACCCTTTTTCGTAGTATGAAAAGTATCATCTGTAGGTATATACTGCACTTCGTAAAGAAGAGTGACATTGGGTAACAAAATTTTATCTCTGTTAATTCGTTGGATTGCATATTTAAACGCGTGTTCTGTACTACTATCTTTTTGATCTTCAGTAAAAATAATACCTGGAATTATTAAGGTAATTTGTGAGGGATTATTGTAAGAAATGAAAGGAAAAAATTTATCTAAAAAATGATAATAATCATAAATTGTTCAAGGACTCACCAATTTTAATATTAAGTGGCTTTGATGGAGAAATTTTCACTGCAATTACTGTAGAAAAGATTGTGTAGTAGAAAATTAGAATTATTAAAAATCCCTTCATTTGGTTAAATAAATAGAAAGAAGCTTTGCCGCAATGCATCGTATGAAGATGCAAGGGAAGCTGGATGCTGAAGATAGGGTTCGTTCACCTTTACATCACGCCCGTCTAAATAAAACGCATATCGCATTGCTATACTAAACAGATCAATATCATGTTTTAATTCAGACGTAATGAAACTTGAATCGTAAATCGTGAAATGTTAATTTATTAAAATCTATTTGTTATTTTTTTAATAAATATTGTTTTTGCTTTCTATTTTAAAGATTTATATTAAAAAACATTTAATTATTTAGATTATAATGTGATAAATATTTTAAATTGCAAGATGACGACGCATAAACTCAAGCATTGATTAGATTTTCTGGATTTGTATATGGTGAATTATTTACATTGCGCGCAGGTCGCCATCTGGTGAGGAAATTTGGTATAGATAATCTGTATTTGTTATGTTTACGTGTACGACTATTTAACTATTGTGGGCTTTGATCTAGTTGATTACAGAGCAAGAAATAGGTGGATAACAGCCTCGTAGTAAAGAATTACAAGATGATTCACAGCTTATTTATGATAAATTCATCTGGGTATAACTATCTAACATTTTAAAATGTATAATTTAGTTGTTAATGTATCTTTTTTTCCTTTAAGGGATGTATTTATGGAGAAGCATTGGAAAAGTATTGTGAACAAATCAGTTTGCGATTATTTTTTTGATGTTCAAAGGAAGACCATCTCTCCTGATGATATTCCTTCGGTTATAGCAACACCACATCATTATTTAATAAGTATATACAGATGCCAAATGTTCTTTGTAGCTGTTTGTATGAGCGAAGGTGAGTAAAATGTCGTAATCTATCAATTGTCAAATGACAAAATAAAACATTAAATTAAAAATTTCAGTTCCTCCGTTGTTTGTCATTGAATTCCTGCATCGAGTAGTTGACACTTTTGAAGATTACTTCACTGAATGTACGGAAACATTAATTAAAGAACATTTCGTAGTTGTTTACGAGGTAATAATAGTTTATTATTACATTTTTATTGTAAGTCTTTAATACTCCTATTTAACTTTTAAAGCTTTTGGATGAAATGCTCGATAATGGCTTTCCATTAGCAACAGAATCAAACATTTTAAAGGAATTGATTAAACCGCCAAATATTCTTCGAACGATTGCCAATACAGTTACAGGAAGATCCAAGTTAGCTATAAATAATTAAATAAATAATTAATGATTGTTACTTAAAATTTTAAATTTTGAAGTGTAAGTTCAACATTACCCACGGGTCAATTGTCCAATGTTCCATGGCGTCGAACTGGAGTTAAATACACAAATAACGAAGCATATTTTGATGTAATTGAAGAAGTTGATGCTATTATTGATCGGTCAGGATCAGCTGTTTTTGCAGAAATTCAAGGCTATGTGAGCATGAACACTTTGATTGAGATGTTTTAAAAATTTTAATTACTGGTGATTTGTTTTAGATCGATTGTTGTATTAAACTGAGTGGTATGCCAGATTTAACACTATCCTTTTTGAATCCACGTTTATTTGATGATGTAAGCTTCCATCCGTGCGTTCGTTTTAAACGTTGGGAAGTAAGTATTTTTCGAAAATTGTATAAAATAAATTTAATTAATGATTATTAATTTTTTACAGTCTGAAAAAATATTATCATTTGTACCTCCAGATGGGAATTTTCGATTAATGTCATATCACATTGGAAGTCAGAAGTATGTGTTTTGATTACATTTAATGTTATTCCAGTGTAATTAATGAAATTATCAAATATTTACAGCGTTGTTGCTATTCCATTATTTGTACGACATACTATCTCTTTCCGTGATGGTGGACGATTGGATATTACAGTCGGTCCTAAACAAACCATGGGCAAAGTGGTACAATTAGAAAATATGAATGTTTAAATTGTTAAATATTTAAAAAGTAATTTTTTTAAGGTTGAAAATGTAATTTTGGAAGTACCTATGCCGAAATCGGTACTCAATGTCACATTATCTGTTACTCAAGGAAAATATTCTTTTGACCCTGTGAATAAAATTTTAATATGGGAAGTAGGCCGCATTGAAGTCTCTCGATCACCAAGAATTTGGGGAACGGTAAATTACCGACATTAAAAGCAAAAAAAAATTATTACCAATAATTTTTTCTTTTAAAATTTTAGTTGAACTTACAGAGTGGAGTTTCTCAACCGGAATCAAATCCGGTGATCACGGTACAGTATTTACATTATAATATTAAGTTTCTATGATTTGAATCTAATGAAAATATAATTTAGCTTCAATTTGCAATCAACCAATTAGCAGTTTCTGGATTGAAAGTTAATAGATTGGATATGTACGGTGAAGTAAGATATTTAATGTAATTTTTTTATAATGATACGTTAAATCGCATTTTATTTATGCAGAGATACAAACCATTTAAAGGTGTGAAGTATGTAACTAAAGCTGGACGTTTTCAAGTACGAACTTGATGTCTTTTATTTGTTAAACTAATGAAAGTAAT